>CM066031.1:1553063470-1553309070 GCA_033557465.1 Ichthyophis bannanicus | reverse complement strand
CAATCGTCTAAGTAAGGGAGACGAATATTCCTAGAGTGCGAAGAAATGCTGCTACCACTGCCATGCAGTTCGTGAACACCCTCGGTGCTGAGGCCAGGCCAAAAAGGAAGCACTCTGTATTGGTAGTGCTTTCCTTGGACAAAAAGAAAAAAAGAAGGAACTTTCTGTGAGTTCGGATGGATGAGGAACATGATGTACGGAGCATCCTTGAGGATCTATAGAACAAAGCCAGTCCGGCCTCTGAAGGTATGGCAGCCAGGTCCTAAAGAAATCATTGTGAATTTCTCCTTGAACAGGAATTTGGTTTTCAAATTTCTGAGAGCCAAATGGGTCTGTGTCCTCCTGTTGTCTTTGGTATAAGGAAATAGGGGGAGTAAAACACTGTACCATGTTGAAGAATGGGTACCTCTTCCTATGCCCCTTGGGCAAGGAAGGCTGGTGACCTCTTGATCTAACAGGTTGATAAGAGTAGGTCTGAGAATTGAACTGTCCTTACCATTTGTAGGGGGGGGCAAGCGGAGGAAGTGAAGCTTGTACCCATCTCTTATAATGGAAAGATTCCAATGTTCGCTGCTGTATTTGGCCCACATCTGGGGGCAAAGTGGCCAAAACTTTTCCTGGAATGGTGGAAGGTTCTGGTCGCCACTGAGAGCCAGGAAGGCTAAGATCCCTAGATGGAAGTCAAAGATGGCCTTGTTGTAGGCTTAGTAGTCTTTGCTTTTCTTTTGTTTGGGTAGTTGCTGAGTCTTCCAGACAGGCTGACCTGCAGAACATCCATGCTGATAAGAGGGATAAACCTTTTCTTTTGGGAAAAAGAATGGCTTTTGGAAAGATTTCTTTCTTGCAGGATCAAAAAGCAAGGTTACTTTCCTTTTTGGTGCTTTAAGGGGACACTTTCCTTGAGCACAATGAGGTTGCCTGAAAGCTCTAGTAACCTCCTCGGGTTTAGAAACCTGCTAACACCTAATCAGGCGTTAGTGCGGGCTTGATTTTCCTGAGTGCAGCTGAGGCCTGAATAAAGGCTTCAGTGCCTTGCCATGTTTGAGGCTTTCATAACCAGGGCATATACAGATCAAACAAACAGTAAGGATTTGAGGGTTTTGTTTGTTTGTTTTTATTATATTACATTGCTGCTATCTGAGCTGGGAGCTCTTGAAAAAGGGAGTTTTTTGTATGTTTTTTTAAAGGCAAGGGTACTTTCTTTTGGTGCCTTTAGGGGAACTTTCCTGGCGCACAATAGGTTGCTGAAAACTTCTAGTAACCTCCTCAGGTTTAGAAACTGCTAACACCTAATCAGGAGTTAGTTCCCTCCCTACCACACCCCGACTCCCACCCACCCTAGTGAGCAGTTTGCTTTATAGGCGCACCTACCCATTTAAACAAAATCACAGGAGAATTGAACCAGGAAACATTTGAATATAAGTAAACGAGAGTTAACTGCTTTTTCTCTGAAAGGAACAGCTGCGAGGACCGGCTGGTACTTGGTAGATCTCTCCTCTTTTGCTTTAACACAGATAACCTACGCTCCATGAACAGAAACAATGGCTGGGAAAAAAATCATATTGCTAAAGCTGTTGCCCCATTACAGCTTCTGCCTCGGTCCAGACAGAAGTCCTAATGCCAGTTGAGGACCAGTTCCATGTGCAGGGTGCCTGCATGCTGAAGCTATGAGGAAACAAGTGGAGGAACTCAGACAGGAGATGGCGATGCTGAGGAGCAGTCAAGACAGTGAGAAGTACATTGATGAGATGCTTCTTGCAGCAACCAAGCTCTCCAGCACAGGAGAAGATGGGTGCCAACAGAATGTCGATGATTGGACACAAGTCACCGGGCCTGCAAAATCACCAATCCAACTTCTCCAGCCCTTGAATTGAAGAACCATTATGCAGCCCTGGAAGTGGAGGAGGTGAAAGCATCCCTGGAAAGGGAAGAACCAGAGTTCAGTACCCCAAAGTTGCAGAATCAGTGACCAGAAGGAAACGAAGGGTAGTGGTGGTTGGAGACTCTCTTCTGAGGGGTACTGAGGCGTCCATCTGCCAACCAGATTTGATGTCCAGAGATGTATGATGACTGCCTGGAGCCAAAATCCAAGATGTTATGTAGAGTTTGCCGAGAATCATAAACCACACTGACTATTACCCAATGTTGCTAATCCATGTTGGAACAAATGATACTGCCAGGTATACCTCGGAACATATCAAAAGTGACTTCATGGCTCTGGGACAGAGGGTGAAGCAGTTAGGTGCACAGGTGGTGTTCTCTTCAATCCTCCCTGTTGAGGGTAAAGGCCAAGGCAGAGAGGCTCGCATCCTGGAGATGAATGCATGGCTGCGTGGATGGTGTCATCGGGAGCGTTTTGGTTTCCTAGACCATGGGTGCTGTTCCAAGGGTTGCAGAGCAGAGATGGCATCCATCGTCCAAGAAAGGTCAACGCATCTTCGGTAGTAGACTGGCTAATCTACTGAAGAGGGCTTTAAACTAGATTCGTTGGGGATAGAGCCCCCAGGTAAGTGAAAGCCCCCAGGTAGGTGATACATTAAATACCTTTATGGAAATGGGTAACAGGGGTAACATATGGAAAGCAGTGTGTATAAATGCCCATAGCATGGGAAATAAGATCCCTGATGTTGAAGCTTTGGTGGGAGTGGCTCACTTGGATTTAGTGGCAGTTACAGAAACATGGTTCACAGAAAACCATGACTGGGATGTAACTATACCGGGCTATACTTTATTCAGAAAGGACAGGGTAGGAAGAAGGGGAGGAGGAGTGGCACTATATGTAAAAACTACTATTAAAGCTTTGGAATTACAGAGCTTAAAAGGGAGAGAGGAGGCATTGTGGGTTAAACTAGAAAGAGGGAAAGAAAAATCTATTTGCATTGGTGTGATATACAGACCTCCCTCACAAGAGGAAGAGGTGGACAGAGAGCTAATTGAAGACATACGCAGCATTGCTAGGAAAGGGGACGTGCTACTGATAGGACGATTTCAATATGCCAGATGTTGATTGGCACATTCCTGCTGCAGTATCATCTAGAAGTAAGGAGATCCTGGATTCTCTACAGGGATAACTATTCAGGCAATTGGTAACAGACTCCACACGTGAAGGGACCATACTGGACTTGGTGCTTACCAATGGTGAAAGTGTTTCTGATGTTTGTAGTGGGAGATCATTTGCATCCAGTGATCACCAGATGGTGTGGTTCAATATTAGGACTAGGGCTGTTAGAATCCATTCCAAGGTGAGGATCTTAGACTTTAGGAAGACTAACTTGCGAAGATGGGCCAATACCTCAGGGAGTCATTAGTGGGATGGGAACAGCTGGGGGATGTAGAAAAACAGTGGGCAAAACTGAAAGGGGCTATTTTAAGGGCAACCAACCTTTGTTAAAATGGTAAATAAAGGCAAAAGGAAAAGGAGACCGCTATGGTTTTCTAAGGAAGTAGCTGAAAAAAGTGAAGAAAAAGAGGGAGGCCTTCATGAAATACAATAGATCACAGAGAGAGGAAGACAGGCATCTGTATTTGGAAAAACTTAGAGAAGCTAGCAAAGTAGTCAAGAAGGCAAAGATTCAAAAGGAGGAGGAAATAGCCAATGCAATAAAATGGGGGGATAAGACATTTTTCACTTATATTAGTGAGAAGAGGAAGGGCAAAAGTGGTATTGTCAGACTCGGTACAGGGGGGGAATATGTAGAAGCTGATAAGGATAAAGCGGAATTGCTTAACAAATATTTTGTTCTGTGTTCACAGATGAAGAACCAGGAGCAGGACCTCAGGAAAACACCCACAAATAGGAACAGAAGCAAGGGACATCTTGAACAATTTTCAGAAGACTGTGTTCGTGAGAAACTAGCTCAACTTAGAGTAGACAAAGCGATGGGACCAGATGGGATACACCCTAGAATACTGAGGGGAACTTGGGGACGTTCTAGCAACTCCACTGACTGATCTTTTCAATGCCCCGTTGGAGTCGGGAGTGGTGCCAAAGGACTGGAGAGAGGCTCATGTGGTGCCTTTACACAAAAGCAGAAGTAAGGATGTGGTTGAAAACTACAGGCCGGTTAGTTTAACTTCGGTGGTGAGTAAATTATTGGAAACGCTGCTGAAAGAGAAAATAGTGAGGTTTCTGGAGTCCAGCGGATTACAGGATCCGAGGCAACATGGATTCACCAAAGGCAGGTCTTGTCAGACAAATCGGATTGATTTCTTTGACTGGGTGACCAGGGAGTTGGTCCGAGGGAGAGCTCTAGATGTGGTGTATTTAGATTTCAGTAAAGCTTTTGACACTGTTCCTCACAGGCGACTTATAAACAAACTGAGCACCCTAGGGATGGACCCTAAAGTTACTGCTTGGGTTAGAAATTGGTTGGGTGGGAGGCGACAAAGAGTACAAGTAAATGGAGCTCACTCTGAGGAGAAGGATGTTACCAGTGGTGTGCCCCAGGGATCTGTCCTTGGTCCGATTCTTTTAACATCTTTGTTAGTGATATAGCGGAAGGGCTGTTGGGTAAGGTTTGCCTCTTTGCGGATGATACCAAAATCTGCAATAGAGTAGACACCCAGGAAGGTGTAGATAACATGAGGAGGGATCTAGCTAAGCTTGAAGAATGGTCTAGAATTTGGCAGCTGGGATTTAATGTTAAATAATGTAAGGTCATGCATTTGGGCTGCAGCAATCCAAGGGAGCAATACAGTATAGGAGGTGAAGTACTTTTGTCACTAAAGAAGAGCGGGACCTAGGCGTGGTTGTGTCTGATGATCTTAAAGTAGCTAAACAGGTAGAAAAGGCGACGGCAAAAGCTAGAAGGATGCTTGGGTGCATACGGAGAGGAATGGCTAGCAGAAAAAAGGAGGTGATAATGCCTCTGTATAAGTCTTTGGTGCGACCTCATTTGGATTATAGTGTGCAATTCTGGAGACCGCACCTTCAAAAGGATGTGAACAGGATGGAGTAGGTGCAGAGGGTGGCTACTAAAATGATTAGTGAGCTTCATTATAAAGCATATGAGGACAGACTTAAGGATCTTAATATGTACACCTTAGAGGAAAGGCGGGATAGAGGTGATATGATTGAGATGTCTAAATACCTCCGTGGCATAAATGTTCAGGGAGAGAGCCTCTTTCAATTGAAAGCAAGTTCTGCTACGAGGGGACATGGGATGAGGGTGAAGGGAGATAGATTCAGGAGTGATATGCGAAAATATTTCTTTACGGAAAGAGTAGTGGATCCATGGAATAGTCTCCCAGTGGAGGTGGTAGAGATGAGGACAGTAACTGAATTCAAAAAAGCATGGGACCAACACAGAGGATCTCTAAAGGTAAAAAGTGGACTGTTGTAGTTGTTGATATGGAAGGACAGACTAGATAGGCCATGTGGTCTTTTTCTGTCATCATGTTTCTATGTTTCTATGATCAGCTGTGGCTTTGGATAACCTATTGGCCTTTTCTTGCCAATTTTTGCATCCAAAACATCCAACACATTGGCCTTTTCTTGCCAATTTTTGCCAAACAGATTCTCACCTGTACAAGGGATATTGCCCAGTTTGTCCTGGACCCAGAGCTCCAAATCGGATGCCTGGAGCCAGGCAATTGTACGTGCACCTATGGCAATAGCAGAGGTTCTGCTTATGCATTCAAAACAGTCAAAGGCTGCACGATTGACAAATTTAGACACATCCTGGGCATGTTTAACCAGTGTGAGGAAATCCTGCCTCTTATCCTCAGGAAGAAGAGGGCTCAACACTTCTAAATCCCCTGTGACTTCCTTAAGGAACATTCCCATATATAAAATATAGGAACTGATTATGGCAGAAAGCATGGAAGCCTGGAAGGTATGATGTCCAAAGGCATCCAAAGTTCTACACTCATGCCCTGGAGGGTTAGAGTCATGCCTCTTTGCACTCCTGATCCTCCTCATTGCTGACTCCACTACAATAGAGTGGTGAGGCAACTGAGTCTTCTGGAAACCAGGACGGGGGGGGACCCTGTACATGGTATCCAGTCGACGGGAGTGAGGTGAGGTGGTTAGGGGAGTTTCCCACATTCTTAACATGAGATCATGTAAGATTCCATGGATAGGCAAGGTAGCTGCCTCTTTAGGAGCTTTGGGATATTGCAAAATCTCCAACTCCTTTGCTCTGGGCTCTGTTTCAGGAGCCACAGTAATGGACAGACCTCGAGCCACCTCCCTGATAAAATCCTGAAAGGAGATATCCTCTGGAGGAGACATCCTCCGCTTGGGAGAGGAAGGCTCTTCAGGGAGAAGTATCCTGGTACTGACAGAACTGTCAGAATCCCCAGAGTCCTCCGAGGATTCGAAGTACCTTCTGTCCAGATGCTCTTGGAGAGCACGATACCCGTACCGACCGAAATCGGTACCGGGGGAATCGGTACCGGTGTATCGGTACTGGAGGGCATGGCTTGACTGGGTGAGGGCAATGTGGACAACCGATGTCGATGCCGATGCTATCAGTACCGGTACCGATGCCAGTGCCAGTACCGGTTGAAACCGTCTGATGCAGTTCCGAGGGCGTCGATGTCGCAAGGAGAGCCGCCAGACTGCATTCAATAGCCAGGAACCTCTGGTCTATCAATGCTGCCAATGCCTGGGTGTCGGTACCGGAGAATATCACTGGTACCCCAGAGCATGGCACCAGTAGTTCTGCCGAGGTCGAGGCCTTGAGAACGTCCTGGAGCCCCGATAATGCTTTGGAAGCCGAAGCCTCCCGCTGGGGCAATTTTGCCGGTACAGAACCCTCAAGGGCAATGCCAGAAGCATCTCGATGCTTGGAAGGAGATCTACCCTTTGAGGACCGGCTGGACTTATGTTTAGTTACCTGAGATCGATGGGAGGAAGACGAAGCCCTGGAAGATGTCGATGCCACAGAGGCTGCATCAGAGGGAAAGAGGGAGCTAAGTTTAGCAGCCCGGTTCTGTCGACCCCTTTTGGACATCATGGCAAAGGCCATACACTCCGAGATGGAGTGGTCAGGACCTAAACATTTTAGACACCACTCATGGGTGTCGGTGACGGATATGGTACCGCCACACTTGGTGCACTTCTTAAACCCAGACGCGGGTTTCTCCATGATGGGAAATGTTTTGGGCCTAAGGCCCAAAATGGCGCATGCACCTGAGAATGAGAAAATTAGAAAAAAAGAATTAAATATAAATATTTTTTTTTTAAAGAAAGAAAGAAGAACCGGCAGTACCGGTGTAGTGTCGAGGAAGGCAAATGCGACCACAAAAAAGAAAAAGAAGAAGGAATAATTTTCTGCGGTGACAGGAACAACGACCTGCTGGCTCCGCGGAAAACGAAGAACTGGAGAGAGGCAGTTGGGAAAGGCGGGAAGGCAGCATGCAGGCGCTGTGGGATGCTCCCAAAAGCTTTCTAATTGGACGCTGGGGAGCGTTCCCGCACAGGCTCCGTCAGTACCGACGATACCCATATGTGAAGACTACATTTCTGCTTGTTCCTGGAGATAATTATAATATCTGTTGAAAATGGAAAAATAAGATCATGGTACCTTTGAAGTTCTGAACTGCAGATGTGCAGAGGGGTCACACTGATACTTTTTTTGCTGCGAGATATGTCTCATCCTAGTAAGGCATCCAATTTTATGTATTAGCAGAAACATTTTCATTGCATGTTAAAACAGTGCATACTGTAGATACATGGATTGTGTGATCCTCCCCCCATTGTTTGGGGCTAAGAGGATAGAGGCACTACAACACTTCAAGTTGTTATAGTTCTTTTGTTATACAGGTCTGTGGATATCCCCCCAGACAAAATAAGCATGTTCCCATTGGGTTTCTCATTATCTGTGTCTTTAACAAAAACTTTAACTGAGCTCTACTTTCTACTAATATTCATAATCGGACTAGTTATGTGTAATTTAGAGACTCTTATCCTCTTCTGTCTCACCAGATCTGTTCAGCTCAATTCTTTTCCCCATTCCCACTTACCTGCAACATGTAGGCTCACAATTACTTTATACTGGGGGCCTTGAGCTAGCGGACTCCTCGTCTCACAGGCTGGTCCTAATGAGATGTGTTAGCCCTCTCTGCAGCTCAGCCCATCCCGATCACATTGCTCAAGCTTCTCCAGGTCAGACCTGCACTCTCAATGCTTACAAAACTAGCTAATGTCTGTACTGCTCACGATACCTGATAGACTAATAAAAAAAAATCACATGGCTCTCTATTTCTAATGCTATGGCAAAAAAGTCTCAGTGTTACAGTGCACACTCATTCAAATGTGCACAATATTCCACTGCACGTCACCTTTGTTATCAGATATAATACTGATTCACACAGCTTGCCTTAAGCTAACTTGGTTGCCTCAAGTAGTATCCAAATCTTTTTCTGTTAGTGCTCAAAAACTGTACAATTACTCTTAGGAGTCACACACAAAAGGCTTTATTTTCTTACAAAACTACACATAAATTTCTACTTTACTAGAGAATGCTTCACTTTTGATTTATTTATTCCAGACTCCCTGTTGGCTGTTCTGTTTCAGAAGTGCTCCTCCTCTGAAACAATTTCTCTTTTTAGAATCTCCCAGGTACAGTTTTAGTATGTATTTTCTCTCTACGTACACAACTCACAATTTTCCCAGCAGGGGCAGTTCTATCATTAGGCCAATTGAGGCGGTTGTCTCAGGCGACACTTTCAAGGGGACGGCACTCAGTCACAGTTGTGTTTATTTCTGACCTGCCACTGCCTTCCTGTTGCTTTTTTCCTGCTCAAGCTCGTCCGAGCGAGAAAAAAAAAGCAGCAGTAAGGCAGTGGCAAGCCAGAGGCGGCAAAATCAAAAATAAACAGAGCCGCGACTGCCGGAGTGCCGTCGCCTCCCCCCCCCCCCTGCTTTTTTTCCCTGCTCAAGTTCAGGACAAATCAGGCTGATTCCTTGGAGGCAGAGCCAGTCTGAGGCATGTGCGGGAATGTCACCTGCACATGGTCCCACACACCCTGCTGAGATGCCTTGACAGCTTAAAATGCACATGATTTTCACAAGCAGCCATAAGTGCAGCTTTCAGCTTTTAAGGGATAACGTTACAATGCGACTTTGCAATACTCAGCGGCAATGTTCCCTACTATGAAAGGCTGAGTACTTGAAGTAACATTTGCACAGATTATTTGAGAAAAGTTTATTCTGGCAGAGAGTACAGTAGCCTGCACAAGTATTTTTTATGAACTCATATGTGGAAGACAGCCTTTTTAAAGTGTTATTGAATAGATTTGCAATATATATATAAAAAAATAAGAGGACATTACTTTGGTGAAAATGGGATTGATGCATGGTCCTAATCTGATAGTCCCTCACACCCTTTTATTATTTTTTAATAAAGTACTTTTGTAAAAGGGTTGTATTGGTCTCCTCACAGAAAGTATAGTGGGATGGAGTTAGTCTAGGGAACAACTACTAAAATGGTCAGTGATCATCATCAAAGCATAAGGGAAGAGACTTAAAAGATCAATATCTATATATCTATCTTTGAAGAAAGGCAAAAGTGTGGAGATATGATAAAAACATTTACATAATGTTCATGCAATAAATGCACATGAGATGGGCCTTGTTCAATTGAAAAAAAAAAAGCTCTGGAACAAGGGGAAAGACTAAGAAGTAATCTAAGGAAATAGTTCTTTATTTGGAATAACTTTCCAGTGGAAGTGGTGATGAGGGTGATATCTGAAATCAAGAAAGCATGGGACAAATACAGAGCACCTAACCCCATAACATACAAGCATTGTTCTGAGGACCCAAGATGATGGACAACTGAAATTAATCAACAGTTTGGGCCTTAATATTTCAGCATGGATAAATGTAAGTGATGGACATTGACTTCTCAGTTTCTGACCATCCTTCAAGCTTAATTGACAGAAAGCGCCCCTGTTTAACCTTTACGTACTGAGTGGCTTTTTGGTTTGGTTCAGTTCCTGACTGAAGTTTTGAGAAAGCTCATCCCCCACCCTATTCCGGGGGGGGGGGGGCACCATCTCATCCCTCGCCTCAGGCAGCAGATTGCCTTGAGCTGCCCCTGTTTCCCAGGCTTGGCAATGCCACTGTCTAAAGCCTGTTTACCCTGTTTTCTCTTTACAGACTTATCTTTTGCAGCTCTAGCTCGGAGGAGGCACTCCTCAGCCAATGCACACCTTTCTGACACACTCACTTGAGAATATCTGTGAGCTAAAATATACGATGGCATTTTTTAAAATTCACCAACTTCCTTTCCCCAAGCAAATTTTGTAAACTGGCTTCAACTAATTTACACATAGCTGCTCTCTTCATGAGAGCTCAGAATTTAGGCACTCTGGTTCCTGCAGAACTGTTCAGCTCAGAAAACCAATACCTCAGGCCTAATGTAGCTCTGTATAGTTTCCCCAAGAGAATCTACATATTGTTGTGTTTTCTTAAAATTAAATGCTGCTGCAAGGTGAAAACCAGTCCCTAAGTTTCAAAACAGCCCAGCATTCAAAGGATCTGTCTGGAGACCACAGCACTGACTATTATCATCCAGATAGTGGGCCACATAACCTGCATATTCAGCAACAACCACTCTCTGCATAAGTGCTGACTTTATCCAGATAGCAGCAATTTTCAGCTGCTCATTGGACAGAAATTTAGGCCTGCTTTTCATAGTAACATAGTAAATGACGACAGATAAAGACCAGTATGGTCCACCATCTAGTCTGCCCAGTAAGATGGCAAGAATAGGTGCACCTGCCGCTCCGTGCAAGCCACCCCTCCCCATGTCTTTGTTTTAGGAGTGAACCCTCCCCATGTCTTTGTTTTAGGGGTGAAACCACCGCTCTGTGTAGGACACCCTTGTCTGTTGAGAAATTAGTTAGTTAAGTTTATTTTTTGGCAGCCTAAACTATCCTGATACAAATACAATGCATGCCATTGAGTCAATGCTGACTCCTCGCGACCCAGCCCCTGGGTTTTCTTTGCAAGGTATACCAAAGTAGATTCCCAGGCCTTTCTTCTGCACAGTGAGTTTACGGCCCCTGGTATTCCAAGATGGTCTCCCCTCCTACTATACTTATTTGTATAGTGCTACAAGGTATACTCAGTGTTGCACATACACAAGAGAGAGTCCCTGTGCAGAGCTTGCAATCTAATAAAGATAGACTACACAACAACTGGGGGCTAGGATAAATCTAAGGGAATGGCAAAGATACAGATAGGTGATGAACAGAAAATAAGGGGATCAGGATCCACCATAGTACTAACCAGGCCCAACATTGCTTAGCTTCAGAGATCAGCAAAGAGCAGGTTCATTCAGGACAGCTGAAGACTCTTGGCTGAAAATAGTCACTATTTAAATAAGGTCGACACCTATCCAGATAATGGCTCCACAGCCCTAGCTTCATCTACAGACCACCACTGCACTAACCAGATAATATCTTCACAACCCACATCAGCACTACGTGGTACTATCCAGTTAAGGTTTTGAAAATTGGACCCTTAGGGCCCGATATTCAAAAGGCATTTACATGGTTTACAGCCCTATAAACCATGTAAATGCCTTAGACAAGAAAGCGTAGTTACTCACCTGTAACAGGTGATCTCCGGGAACAGCAGGAATTTAGTTTTCACATATGGGTATCGTCAGTACCGACGGAGCCCGCGGGGGAATGCTCCACAGCGTCCAATAGGAACGCATTTGGGAGCATCCCACAGCGCCTATATGCCGCCTTCCCACCTTTCCCACTGTCCCTTATCAGTTGAGTTTATAGCTGAGACAAAGGAGAGAGGGAGAGAGAGAAAGAGAGAGATAGAAAGACAACTCCTAGGGGTGGTGGGTGGGTTGTGAAGACTAAATTCCTGCTGTTCCCGGAGATCACCTGTTACAGGTGAGTAACTACAGTATCTCCAGGAACAAGCAGGAATGTAGTCGTCACATATGGGGACTCCCTAGCTGAAGATGCCAGGGAGATGGCCCCAGGAAGCTGCAACCCATTGTGAGATGGGCCATGCTTCCTCCCATGGATCTCTGGTATCCCACCAGGGATGGTGGGTAGGAGTTGAATTAAGTCTGAAAGAGATGTTGAAGAACAGCCTGGCCAAACAAGGCATCCCAGCGGGAGTCCTTGTCTAAGCAGTAGTGGGCTGTAAAGGTATGTATCGAAGCCCAAGTGGCTGCTCGACAGATGTCCTTGATAGATACAGAGTGAAGGTTAGCCATAGAGGCTGCCATGGTTCTCACATTGTGAGCTGTGACATGGCCTTCAAGAGAAAGACCCTTACTCTCATAGGCAAAGGATGTGTATTGTGCAATCCAGTTAGAGTTATTTTGGAAACTGGAAGTCCCAAATGACTAGAATCAAAAGCAACGAAGAGTTGAGAAGACTTTCTATGTTGCTGTGTTCTTTGTAGGTAAAAAGCTAAAGCTCTTTTACAGTCCAAGGTATGATGGTTTCTTTCTGCATTGGAGGCATGAGGCCTCAGAAAGAATACAGGAAGGTAAACCGCTTGGTTTAAATGGAAAGGGGAAACCACCTTTGGCATAAAGTGTGGATGAGTCCTAAGAACGACCTTATCATGGTGAAATCTTGTATAAGGAGGATCAGCCACTAGAGCTTGCAATTCACTAATGCGGCGTGCAGAGGTGATTGCAATTAGGAAGATGACTTTCCAGGAAAGGAATTTCAGAGATGTAGTGGCTAAAGGCTGAAAAGGCGGTTTCATGAGCTGCCTGAGAACAAGATTCAAATCGCATGCCACCGGTAATGGGAGGTTTTGTTAATAGAAGACCTCTCATAAATCTTGTTATAAGTGGATGAGAGGAAATAGGTTGTCCATTTAGAGGCTTGTAAGAAGCTGCAATAGCACTAAGATGGACTCTTACTGAATTGGTCTTAAGACCAGCATTTGATAAATGAAGGAGTTACTCCAGTACCGATTCCAGAAAGTCCCTTTTGAGAACACCATATGGTAAACTGTTTCCACTTAAAAGCGTATGATCATCTTGTGGAAGGTTTTCTAGAAGCCTGTAGGATATCTTTTACCTGTTGAGAAAGGTTGAGATCCTGAAGGTCTAGGCTTTCAGCAACCAGGCCCTGAGATGCAGGGACTGGGGAGTCGGGTGCCATAGCATCCCGTTCTCTTGGGAGAGAAAATCTGAAGCACACCCCAACTTCCGAGGTGCAGCTTGAGAGAGATGTAGAAGCAGAGGATACCACCTTTGCCGTGGCCAACGTGGAGCTATGAGAATCATACGACCTCTGTGTCTCTGAAGCTTGAATATTGTTTTGGGGATGAGGGGAATGGGTGGAAAGGCATAGAGGAAGTCTTGACCCCAGTGAAGGAGGAAGGCATCCCTTACCTGACAATCTCGAGCCGGAATTCTGGAACAGAACCGGGGAAGTTTGGCATTCAGTGGACTTGCAAAGAGGTCTATGTCTGGGGTTCCCCAGATTTGAAATATTTGGGCAACCTGGTCTGAGTGGAGAGACCATTCATGTGGCAGCAGTACTCGGCTGAGTTTGTCTGCCCAAAGGTTTTGAATGCCTGGAAGATATACTACGAGGAGGTGAATTTGATGCTCTCTGGTGAGGGCCCATAGTCGTAAAGCTTCGTTGAATAACGACAGAGAGCTGGTTCCGCCCTGCTTGTTCACAAAGAACATGGCTACCTGATTGTCTGTCTGTACTAGGACTGTCTTGTAGCTGAGCTGGGCCTGGAATACTCGAAGAGCAAGGAAGATTGCTCTGAGTTCCAGGAGGTTTATGTGAAGACAAGCCTCCTGTGGAGTCCAGGTACCCTGGGTAGAGAGATCATGCAGGTGGACCCCCCCATCTCACCTGTCATGCATCTGTTGTTAGAGGGGCCTGGAATAGGGGTTACTGGAAAGGAGACCCCACCAGAAGGTTCTCCAGTGATTGCCACCATTGGAGGGATGAAACAAGATGTTGTGAGTTTGTTATTTTGTCCGACAGGCGACCTGTGGCCTTTGTCCACTGAGTGGATAGGGTCCACTGGGCTGCTCGCATGTGGAGGCGAGCATAGGGAACCACATGTACAGTGGATGCCATAAGTCCCATTAGTTGGAGCATTTCTCGAGCAGTCAGGTAAGTCTTCCCTGCTGCTTGGGAAGCTAGCTGCACTATGCTCAGAAAGCGGGGCTGTGGAAGGAAAGCCCTTGAATGTCTGGTATCTAGACGAGCTCCTATGAATTCTAGGGACTGAGTAGGAGCAAGATGGGATTTTGGGAGGTTTATGACCAATCCCAAATATTGAAGGATTCGCATTGTGCGAGACAGAGCAGAGCTGGCTTCTGGAGCCGTGGGGGCTCGAATGAGCCAGTCATCTAAATAAGGGAAGACGAATATCCCTAGAGTTCGCAGGAATGCAGCTACCACCGCAATGCATTTTGTGAATACTCTTGGAGTCGAAGCCAGACCAAAGGAAAAAACTTTGTATTGGAAGTGTTTTCCCTGGAAAAGGAACCGCAGGAATTTCCTGTGATCTGGATGGATGAGAATACGAGTATATGCATCCCTTAGATTTAGAGAACAAAGCCAATCCTGACTTTGATGGTATGGCAGAAGAGTTCCTAGAGAGATCATTTTGAATTTCTCTCTGAAAAGATATTTGTTCAATTCTCTGAGGTCTAAAATGGGTCTGTGTCCTCCTGTTTTCTTTGGGATAAGAACATAAGAACATAAGATATGCCATACTGGGTCAGACCAAGGTCCATCAAGCCCAGTATCCTGTTTCCAACAGTGGCCAATCTAGGTCATACGTACCTAGCAGTTTCCCCAAAAGACACAGATTCTGCAATGCTTGTACTGGGTCAAGCATTGATATCCTGGGTCCCTTCTTAATAATGGTTTATGGACCTTTCCTCCAGGAACTTGTCCAAACCTTTTTTAAACTCAGCTACACTAACAGCCTTTACTACATCCTCCGGTAACAAATTCCAGAGTTTGATTACACGTTGAGTAAAAAAATATTTTCTTTTATTAGTCTTAAATAGTTTACCCTGTAGCTTCATTGCATGTCCCCTAGTCTTTCTATATTCTGATAACGTAAACGATCGATCTACGTTTACCTGTTCCACTCCGTTCATTAATTTATAGACTTCTATCATATCTCCCCTCAGCCGTCTCTTTTCCAGGTTAAAGAGCCCTAAACTTTTTAGCCTTTCTTCATAGGAGTATCCTTCCATCCCCTTTACCATTTTGGTGGCTCTTCTCTGAACCTTTTCTAATAACGCTATATCCTTTTTAAGATACGGCGACCAGAATTGCACACGATATTCAAGGTGCGGTCTCACCATGGAACGGTATAGAGGCATTATAATATCTTTTGTTTTATTTTCCATTCCTTTCCTTATGATACCTAGCATTCTATTTGCTCTCTTGGCTGCCGCTGCACACTGGGCCGAGGGTTTTAACATGTTATCCACAATGAAGCCTAAATCTTTTTCCTAGGTGGTGGTTCCTAATGTGGAACCTTGCATTGTGTAACCATAGTTTGGGTTGTTCTTCCCTAGGTGCATAACTTTGCACTTGTCCACATTAAATTTCATCTGCCACTTTGATGCCCAGTCTTCCAATTTATCAAGATCCTCTTGCAATTTTCCACAATCCTCTTGGCTTTTAACAACTTTAAATAGTTTTGTGTCATCTGCAAATTTGATAACCTCACTCGTTATTCCACTTTCCAGGTCATTTATGAATATGTCAAAAAGCAGCGGACCCAGCACAGATCCCTGGGGTACACCACTATTCATCTTTCTCCATTGGAAAATTGGCCATTTAGCCCAACCCTCTGCTTTCTATCTTTTAACCAGTTCCTGATCCACAATAGTACACTGCCTCCTATCCCATGACTCTTTAGTTTTGCCAAAAGTCTCTGATGAGGGACCTTGTCAAAGGCTTTCTGAAAGTCCAGATACACTATATCAACCGACTCACCTTTGTCCACCTGTTTATTCACACTTTCAAAAAAAAAACATAACAGATTAGTAAGACAAGATCTTCCTTGTCTAAAGCCATGTTGGCTGTCTCCCATTAGGCCATGACAATCTACATCAGGGGTCTCAAACTCAAATTGCTTTGAGGGCCAAATGAGGACTTGTAGAGTAACCCGGGGGCCGCACAAGACGCAGGCCTCATTTGCATAAGGGCATCATTTGCATAAGGGAATCATTTGCATAAATATTTGCATAATGTTACCATACACTAACTTTTAGTAAACATGCCTCTTAATGAGTGTATGGATAAAGAAAGACTAAAAGATTTCTACATTACTATAAACCAGTGCCAACCGCCAGGCACATTAGGAACTACTAGAAACACTGCCCATTTAGAACCCATAGCAAACCTGCCGTGTCCTAACAGCACTACCAGGACTCACAAAGCACCATACCCTAACTATCAAAAGGCAACACTGCAAATATTAAATCAACACATTTCAGAGAATAACAATACATGACCTACTCGGGAAAGAGAACAAGTGGCAATGTCAAATAGGAATTACATAAACAGAATACCTCAGCTCAGTTACACATGCAGAACATACACCATCACCAAACAAGGAATCACAATTTAGAAACAGGAAGACAATTAAACTGGGAACCCCAAAAGCCAAACTTAGAATGTACAACACTGTAGAAATAAAACTATACATTGATTTCCTCTTGTATTAAATAAAGTGCAGACGTTAAAGATGCACATTTCCAAGAGCTGACATATTTCAGTTAATAAATTCAAAATAAAGAGATATTTTTCTACCTTTTGTGCATTTTTTTTTCAGTTGCAATTGTTCCAGTCACTTTCTTCTGGTTTCTTTGTGTCTTCTGCTAACTCTCCATCGTCTGCTGTCCATTTCTCCTTTCTTCTTTCCTAGTTTTTTTCCATTCTCTCTACATCTGCTTTAACATACTAATCATTCTTTCCTCATTCCTATTTCATCCACTCAAATTTTACCCCTCCATCCTCAATCCCCACTTACTCTCCCAATACCCGGCCAATTGTAGATTTTTCTTCCCTCCCACACAAAATATATTTCCCCTCTCCATTTCACTCTCCCAGCCCCATCCCATTCTAATCGTCCCCCAACATCAACTCCCTTCTAGCTCCTGCCCAACCCAGCATCCACTCCCTTCTAGTCCCCGCATCATCAGTCCATTTCCAGTCCTAGCTCCCTCCCCTCACAGCCCATTTCCTTTCCAAGCCCCCCTCCCCATCAGCCCATTTCCATTCCAAGCCCCCTTCCACTCAGCCCATTACCATTCCAAGACCCTGTCCCCATCAGCTATTTGCAGTTCAAGCTCCCCCTTCTACTCGGCCCATTTCCAGTCATAGCACCCCCCCCCCCAGTCCATTACCAGTTCTAGCCCCCCCCTAGCCCATTATCGGTCCTAAGCCCCCCAACAGCCCACTTCCAGGCCTAACCCTTCCATCGCCCCATCTTCATTCTTAGCCCCCCCATAACCCCATTTTCAGTCTTAGGCCCCCAGTCAGACCACCTCCAGTCCTAACCCCCATCTGTCCATTACCAGTCCTAACCCCCATCACCCCATTTTCAGTACTACCCCCCCCCCAGCCCACATCAAGTCCTGCTCCCCCCCTACATCAAGTCCTGCTCCCCCCCTACATCAAGTCCTGCTCCCCCCCATCAAGTCCTGCTCCCCCCCCACATCAAGTCCTGCTCCCCCCCAGGCACACATCAAGTCCTGCTCCCCCCCCCATCAAGTCCTGCCCCCCCCCATCAAGTCCTGCTCCCTCCCCCCCCCCCCCGGGAAAATTAAACTTTAAAAAAAACCCGGCTTCTGCTGCTGCTGCCGCCGCTGCCGTGGCCGGCAATAGCAGCAATATCGCAAGTCCCGCGGGCTCCCCCCCACCCGGCAGATCCCTTCCTGCTTGCCTGCCAGTTCTCCGCTTCGGCTTTCAGAGCCGCGAAGGGAGAGCTTCTCCCTCGTGACTCTGTTAAGCCCGCTGGGGCAGATGGGAAATTTCCCATCTGCCCCGGCGAGCTTAACAGAGTCGCGAGGGAGAAGTTCTCCCTTCGCGGCTCTGAAAGCCGAAGCGGAGAACTGGCAGCATTGGCAGGCAAGCAGGAAGGGATCTGCCGGGTGGGGGGGAGCCCGCGGGACTTGCGATATTGCTGCTATTGCCGGCCACGGCAGCGGCGGCAGCAGCAGCAGAAGCCGGGGTTTTTTTTTCCCCCCCTATGCATCGCGGGCCGCACAAGGGTCTCTCGCGGGCCGCATGCGGCCCGCGGGCCGCGTGTTTGAGACCCCTGATCTACATGCTGAGTAATTTTATTCTTTATGACGGTTTCTACCATTTTTCCCGGTACTGACGTGAGGCTCACCGGTCTGTAGTTTCCCGGATCACCCCTCGAACCCTTTTTAAAAATTGGTGTTACATTGGCGATCCGCCAATCTTCAGGTATTAGAGATGATTTTAATGATAGTTCACAGATTACTAATAGCAGGTCTGCAATCTCATATTTCAGTTCTTTCAACACCCTTGGATGTATACCATCCAGCCCAGGTGATTTGCTACTCTTCAGTTTATCTAATTGTTGTAATACATCTTCCCGATGTATCAATATTTCCTTCAATTCTTCCGCACCTTTAAATACCACTTCAGTCATGGGTAACATCCCTACATGTTCCTCAGTAAAGACCGAAGCAAAGAATTCATTCAGTCTCTCCGCTATCGCCTTGTCGCCTCTTAGTGCCCCTTTAACTCCTCTATAATCTAATGGTCCAACTGACTCTCTCACAGGTTTTTTGCAACGAATGTACTTGAAAAAATCTTTATTTCACGTTTTTGCTTCCGCAGAAAGCTTCTTCTCAAATTCTCTCTTTGCCTTCTTATCAATGCCTTGCATTTGACCTGCCAGTGCTTGTGCTGTTTCCAGGTTTCATTGTTTGGCTCTTTTTTCCATTTCCTGAAAGATGCTTTCTTGGCAACAACAGCCTCTCTGACCTCACCTTTAAACCATGCTGGCAGTTTTTTGGACTTCCTTCCACTTTTCTTAAAGCGTGGAATACAGCTGGTCTGGGCTTCCAAGATAGTATTTTTCAACAACACCCAAGCTTGATGTAAGTCTTTAACCTTTGCAACTGTTCCTTTTAGTTTTTTCTTAACTATTTTCCGCATTTTATCATAGTCTCCCTTTCGAAAGTTAAAAGGTAGTACTGTGGATTTCCTTACTATCCCTCCTCCACTAATTAAATCAAAGGCGATCATGCTATGATCACTATTGCCAAGTGGCCCCAACACCCTTATCTCTTGCACTAGATCTGGTGTTCCACTAAGGACTAGGTCTAATATGGCTTCCCCTCTCGTCGGTTCATGGACCAGCTGCTCCAAGAAGCAGTCATTTATGTCATCTAGGAACTTTATCTCCCTAGCATGTACTGCCGTGACACTGACCCAGTCGATACCGGGGTAATTGAAATCGCCCATTATTATTACTGCGCTGTAACTTTTGTTAGCTTCCTTGATTTCTTTGAGCATTTCATCATCCATTTGTTCATTCTGGCCAGGCGGTCGATAGTACACCCCCACCGCCATCGCCTTCCCCTTTTTACATGGAATTTCAATCCATGGAATTTCAATCCATAGAGATTCTACAGCAAATTTTGTTTCCTGCAAAACTTTAATCCTTTCTGACTCAATGCCCTCTCTAACATAGAGCGCAACCCCTCCACCAATTTGATCAGCTCTATCATTACGATATAGTTTGTACCCAGGTATCACAGTGTCCCACTGGTTGTCCTCCTTCCACCATGTCTCTGATATTCCAATCACATCTAACCTCTCATTTAGTGCTATATATTCTAACTCTCCCATCTTATTTTTTAGACTTCTAGCATTTGCATACAAGCATTTTAGAGACTGTATTTTATTCATATTAATTTGGCTATTGGTAGACATGGGTAATATGGGATCTTTAAGCTCTGTCTGCTCCATACTCGAGGGCATTTGGGCTACTTTACTCTTTTTTGGAACCTCTCTGCTTTTGGTAGTATCCTTCAAGGATACATTCTTCCGAACCATCTGCTCTTGGGCGACTGTCGGCTTTCCCCTATTATCTAGTTTAAAAGCTGCTCTATCTCCTTTTTAAAGGTTAATGCCAGCAGCCTGGTTCCATCCCGGTTAAGGTGAAGCCCATCCCTTCAGAAGAGCCCCTCCTTTCCCCAGAATGAACCCCAGTTCCTAACAAATCCAAACCCCTCATCTCTGCACCATTATCTCATCCATGCATTGAGACTCAGGAGCTCTGCCTGCCTTTTGGGTCCTGCACGTGGAACAGGAAGCATTTCGGAGAACACTAACCTGGAAGTTCTGGATTTCAACTTCCTACCTAAAAGCCTAAATTTAGCCTCCAGAACCTCCCTACCACATTTTCCTATGTCATTGGTACCGACATGTACCAAGACAGCAGACTCCTCCCCAGCGCTATCTAAGACCTTATCTAGGTGGCACGTGAGGTCCGCTACCTTCGCACCAGGCAGGCATGTTACCAGGCGATCCTCACGT
Organism: Ichthyophis bannanicus; assembly: GCA_033557465.1. Taxonomy (NCBI): domain Eukaryota; kingdom Metazoa; phylum Chordata; class Amphibia; order Gymnophiona; family Ichthyophiidae; genus Ichthyophis; species Ichthyophis bannanicus. The sequence continues at coordinate 1,553,288,553 of CM066031.1, read as the reverse complement.
CCACCAGCCACCCAGCTATCTACATGCCTAATGATCGAATCACCAACTATAACGGCTGTCCTAACCCTTCCCTCATGGGCACATGGCCCTGGAGAAACATCCTCGGTGCGAGAGGGTTTTACATCACCTGGAGGACAGGTCCTAGTTACAGGATCACTTCCTGCCACACCAGGGTGATGCTCTCCTGTCACGTGACCTCTCTCCTCCATGGTAACAAGGATGCTGCCAGACTGGAGGTGGGATTTCAGTACTGTATCCCTGTAGGTCTCGTCTATGTTCCTCTCTGTCTTTCTTATGTTTTCCAAGTCTGCTACTCTAGCCTCTAGAGAACGGACTCGTTCCCTGAGAGCAAAGAGCTCCTTGCACCTAGTGCACACGTAAGACCTCTCACCACCTGGGAGAAAATCATACATGTGACACTCAATGCAAAAGACTGGAAAGCCCCCATCCTGCTGCTGGACTGCTGTCTGCATCTTAGTTTTAAGTTTTTGTTTAGATCTTTACGTTCTTTACTTACTGAGGGTTGCTATGGATATTTATACCAATAAAACTGTACCTAATACGTTTAATATACCTTGTTCACCTGAAGCTTAATTAATCTCAGGTCCTTAGTGTATGTCTGATTTGGGTAACAAGCTTCACCTGAGAGCACCTCCTGTCTTTTAAGATGTGTAAGTACCTATAAAGCTACGATTATCCCAGGGGTGGGTGGGTGTGGGGAGAGAGGGAGGGAAATAACACTTATTAAAAGAGGGCTGCTACACAGTACCCTGTCCTGTGCTGCTGAGGTAAGCTATATTCTTATTTGATTTAAATTATAGCTCTTTGCTGCTGCTAGGCTCTAACTTATTATGAAATTTAAATTACAAGCTCTCTGCTGGGTTCTAAATTTAACCAGAAAGCTCTCTTCTGTGTTTTAAATTTAAACTAAAAGTACTTTGCTGATGCTAGGCCCTGAGTGACTATTAAATTTAAACTACAGCTCTCTGCTGGGTTCCAAATTTAACCAGAAAGCTCTCTTCTGTGTTTTAAATTTAAACTAAAAATACTTTGCTGATACTAGGCCCTGAGTGACTATTAAATTAAAACTATAAGCTCTCTGCTGGGTATGAAATGTAATCAGAAAGTTCTTATCTGTGTTTTAAATTTAAACTTAAACTGCTGCTACTAGGCCCTGACTGATTTAACAAAAAATAGTGGGTTCACAGATTAAATAGCTTTAATAGAAAGAATTCCTTTCAGAAAATTCCCAGAAGTGTCTACTCACAATTGCAGATTTCTCTCCAGAAGTAACAGTCCCTTTTTCTAGTCCTTCAAGACTGAGAAAAGATAAGAAAATAGGGGGAGTAGAACCCTGTACCCTGTTGTAGAATGGGTACTTCTTCTATTGCTCCATGAGCAAGGAGTGTTGTGACCTCCTGACCTAAGAGATTGTTGACAAGGGTCTGAGAATTGAACTGTCTTACGATTGTAGGAGGGGGCATGCTGTGAAAATGAAGCTTGTACCCCTCTCGTACAATGGACAGAGTCCAATTTTCTGCTGTTATTTGGTGCCATCTGTTGGCAAAATGACACAATCTGCCAGGGATGGCTAAGGGTTCTGGACCGTTCAGGGGCAGGAAGGCTTATTTCTCTAGGTAGGAGTCAAAGCCCCTGAGGAGGCTGAGCCTATGGAGCTGGCTGAGCTCTCGGCCCTTTTGGCTTCTTTTCTTGTCTAGTTTGTTGCTTGTCCCTTTTGGGCAGCCCGAACTGGACCGTGCCCCTGCTGGGCATAAGAAGGATAAAACTTCCTTTTCTTGCTGAAAAAGGGTTTTTTTTTATAGGATTTCTTTTTGGATGGATTGGCTGTAGACTTTGACAATCTATCCAGGGTGATATTGTCAGCATCTATTTCATTAGCCTTTTCCTGCCAATTTTTGCCAAAGATATTTTCTCCTGTGCAAGGGATATTTCCCAATTTATCTTTTACCCAAAGTTCCAAGTCGGATGCCTGAAGCCAGGCAATCCGACGTGCACCAATGGCAATAGCAGAGGTTCTGCTGATGCATTCAAAGAAGTCAACGGATGCACGGTTTACAAACTTGGAAACATCCTGAGCATGTCTGACAAGCTTAAGGAAGTCTTGTTGTTTATCATCAGAAAGAAGGGGGCTCATAAGCTCCAAGTCTCCTGCGACCGCTTTGAGGAACATTCCCATATATAGGATATAGGAGCTGATCCTGGCTGAGAGCATGGAAACTTGGAAGCATTGACGCCCAAAGGCATCGAGAGTCCTGCATTCACGGCCTGGAGGATTGGAAGCATGCCTCTTTGCACTCTTCATCCTACGCCCTTCATCCTAAGCCATTCATCCTACGCCATCCAGTACCATTGAATGGTGTGGTAACTGAGTTTTTTGGAAGCCAGGACAAGGTGGAACTCGATACATTGTATCAAGCCTCCGAGAGTGAGGAGATGTGGTTAAAGGTGTTTCCCACATCCTCAGCATAAGATCATGTAAGATCTGATGAATAGGCAGAGTAGCTGTTTCCTTGGGAGCCTTAGGGTATTGAAGGATTTCTAATTCTTGTACCCTAGGTTCCTTTTCAGGAGTTACCATTATTGCAAGGCCTTGAGCCACATCAGAAATAAAATCCTGAAAAGACATGTCCTCTGGAGGAGACATCCTGCGTTGAGGAGAAGAAGATGGTTCCTCCGGAAGAAGTACTCTGGTATCCAGAGTCATCAGAATCATCGGAATCAGAAGATTCGAAATATCTCCGATCCCGATGTTCATGCAGAGCACAGTACCGGTATCGATCAAAGTCGGTATCGAGGTGTCCCGGTACCGATCTGTCGGAGTCAGTACCAGTGCCTGTTGAACCACCTGTAGCGGTCTCAATGGTACCGAAGCCGTAAGAAGAGCTGCCAGACTGCGTTCGATAGCGAGAAACCTCTGATCTATCGACACTGCCGATGCTTGGGTATCGGTACCGGTGGAAGTGGCTGGAACCCCAGAGCATGCACCAGTAGTTCTGCTGAGGTGGAGGCCTCGAGAACATCCTGGAGCCCCGTTAGTGCTTTGGAAGCCGAAGCCTCCCGCCGGGGCTGTTTGGCCAGTGAAGTTTCCTCAAGGGCAACACTAATGGCCTCTCGATGCCTAGAAGGAGATCTACCCTTTGAGGACCGGCTAGACTTATGTTTAGTTACCTGAGATCCATGGGAGGAAGATGAGGCTCTGGAAGACGTCGATGCAACGCACATCGCATCCGAGGCAAAAAAGGTACCGAGTTTTGCAGCTCTATTCTGAAGGCCCCTTTTAGTCATCTTCCTACAGGAGAGGCACTCCGATGGAGAATGGTCAGGACCTAAACATTTAAGACACCAGTCATGGGTGTCGGTGACAGATATGGTACCGCCTCACTCAGAACATTTTTTAAAACCAGTAGCTGGCTTTTCCATTTTTAAGGAAAATGAGTCTACTGCCCAAAATGGCGCCTAGCACAGAGGAAAAAAAGTTTCTGAAGAAAAATACCTCAGAAACTATATATATATAGTGACTCCTCTCCCAGTCCCTATTAGGCATCCGCCTAGGGCCTTGAGGATCAAGTTGCCTTCTAGCACAATAACAGTCTGCAGTCGAGTAATTAAGGCAAAATAAGAATAGGGCTTTATTTCCCCTCCCCTAAGGATCTCCTTTTTATACAACAAAAGCCAGGAACAAAAACAGCTTCTTCAAAGAAAAATATATTCTTTTCCTTTGGTATTTTTACAGAGCTTCTGCCCACTTGTTTAGCACAATGATTCAATATCATCAGAGAAACATAACGTACAGTCCATTGGTGTGGGTTCAAGGTTACAGCTATTATTTTCCCACTGCATTAGTTCACAATCCTCCGGGGCTGCAGGTAGGTTAAAATCCTCATAGCTGTTTTCATTGTAAAACCCTCTCTGTGAGGCACTGGTCAGTTTATCAGGAAACTGCTCTAGGCAAGCAGGGTTTTGAATACCTGGTATTGTGGCAGTTTCCCTCTGGCTTTCCTTTTCTCCCCAGTAATGTGGAATTACGTCATAACTCCCAGCATTTACTTTACTTCTTATGCCATGCCCTGGACCTCCAGACAAAACAGAGTTCTTAGCTTTTTCTCTCTTAAAGCTAGGTTCCCACCTTCTCTCTGTTGTCCTGGTTCCTCTCTCTGGGCTACGGACAGCTCCTTCCCGGGACCTCCAGCTACCAGCAGTCTGAGCAGTGCTATGGCCACGTTCCTGAGAAGTTTTTCCCCGGCTGCTTCCTGCTACCGGACCACACCTACTGCTTCCTTGATTGAGCAGGCTTCCTTCTGTGTGACGTCTGCTCTCAGCCTGGTTGCTCACTCCTCCCAGGTCGCTGCCCTCTCTGGCCTCTCCTGGATTTACCCAGCAGCTTTTATCCTCATGTCCTTTGCACGCCGCCTGTGCTTTCATGGACAGGTGATCCTGATTAGCTTTTAACCTTCCTGCTACGTCAGGACTAGTGTGTGGTAAACTTATTCTATTGCTCTTTTGCCTCCTGTGAGCTGAGTGTGTTTGCTGCCTATCAGACTCCAAGGTAAATTCCTCTTTTTCACCTATTATCATGGGCTCTACACCGGCTACTGTATCACAATATATATACACATATATATATTTTTTTATAGAAAAGAAGAAAGAATTGTCACAGAGCAGACTCATTAGTGACCCCTTTGGAGACAGAGGATAGTGCAATTCAGGGAAATAATAACGTTTGGGGAAAGCACATGGTGGAAAGTTGCCATGGGCAACGTAAGCAAGTGAGGTCACGAGCTAGGGAGACACACCCAGCCAATAGAGAAGCCAGGAGGTTCTCACCTGACTCTAATCAGCTGGGGAGTGGTGCAGCTAGGAAATACCTAGATAAACTCAGCTCACAAGCAGTTAGGCAGACCCAGGACAGGTTCAAGAGCACGGTACAGCCTAAGAGCCAGGCCAAGAGCCAGGATAGGAGCTGGAGAGAAACCCAGAGAAGGAACTGGATGCATGAGGAGGACGAGAGAAGCTGTGAAGAGAGCGTGTCTAATTACCACATTGGAAGCTTGAACGGAGGTCTGAGTGAGTCTGAGGAATGCTTGAATGAAAGGTACAGACAGCTTGACACAGAGAGTGAGAGTGGATGTAACAGCCCAGATTGGAGCAGAGACAGAAGACAAAAGGTACAAGCCAGGAAGTTTTATTCCGGTCCAAAAAGGGGGAGTTCAGAGCTTGGAGATAAGGGACAGTTTGTGAAAGTCCCGAAGCCCTCCAAAGCCAACCTAAGGGGAGCAGAGAAACTCCAGTACCCTTATAATAACGAAGGAAAGGCTTGTTACCTGCAGAAGTAGAACACTCTGAAAGGTACGTGAGACACAGAGTTTCAGAAGGGCTGCCGTCAGAAGTTCCAGCTGGCTCCAGGTTCCTAAACAGAGCAGAGCTCAGAGCAGGAGTAATTCCTCCTAATAGATGGGCAGGGGAATTCTATAGCCTGCCAAACAGAGGTCAGCAGAGGGGAGGCTCCTACTACCAAAACAGCAGTAATTGTGGTAGGAACAAACAGTTTTCCTTTAGTGAAAAAGAACTACGTCACAGCCAGGACGGACTGTTTGCCAAGCCCACACAGGGAGAAAGTAAAGAGGTATTAATTCCTATTGAGGAGCCGATGCAATGTGAAGCCTCTGTGATTGAAGAGCATATTGAAGAAATGGATTGTAGCCTGTCTCTGGCAGATAATATAATCTCCCTAAGATAGAGAAGAATAAGCAGCCTGACACAGGTGAAGAGAAAGCCTTATTCTTTGTGGCTACAGGTCTGTGTTTAAAATATATTTCTGTTGTTTAGAAGCTGAAAGAAAGCCATTTTTGTGTTACAGTTTTCTTTCTGTTTTACCCAAGAAGGGTTATGTTTTGTTTTTGTATATATTGAAATATCCTAATTGGGAAAGGGAAATAAAGCCCTGTTTACCTTATATCGGTTGTCCACAACTATTTTTGGTAACTGGCAGCAGCTACAACTACCAGGAGGCCAGTTACACTGGGGCCCAGTGCAATACCTGATCTCACCGGTAGGTGCACCAAGAGGGCCCACGACATAATGGCGTAGTGTTTTAGGATTTTTTTTGGAGTACCACGTGACGTCTTCTGAAGATAAAGAGAAGAAGCAAAGAGAAAACCATCGCTGGAGGAACAAGTGACCTTGCAGAAACACTACCTGGAGGAGAATTTCGCTGGCAGGTCGGCCAGAAAAGAAAAGCCAAGAAACTTTCTCACACGCTGGAATCTACCAGAAAACTCAGGTAACGGTGACCTGGGTGGGAAAGGTAGAAGGACAAAGTGAGAAAGGGGGGCGCTATTCCTAGGCAGGAAGTGTGCAAAAAGAAGTGCCGCACTTGGTGTGCTTGTTTTCTTTTCTTTGCAGGTGTTCAGCTCCAGAGAGCTGGATCCACAAGATGTACAGCAATGGATGCAAGTGCAGTGGGACAGACAAGCAGCGCTTATGCAGCAGATGCAAGGACAGTACATGGACGCTATGAGGGAGCAGCAGCGACCTTTGATGGAAGCGTTGGAGGTTCTTGTCAGAAAGCCGCAGGACAATGACGCAGCAAACTTGCCAGCAATGCCGCAAGTAGCATTGAACAATTGTTCTAATTTGTCTGTGAGACAGCTCACTCAGTATGATGATTTAGACGATTATATAGAATCTTTTGAGAGGATTGCAGAAACCCTCAAATGGCCGTCAGAGCAGTGGGCCATGCGATTTGCTATGACCTTAACTGGAGAGGCTCTGTCAGCATTTAAGGGAATGCCTGCTGCTTTAGCCACTAATTATGTGGAGATTAAAAAAGCCATAAGGGATAGGCTAGGCCTTATGCCCAGGCATTATAAACACCTATTCAGGGAGGCGAAAATACAGAATAAGGAGACTCCCAGAGCCTTATACCAAAGGTTGAAAAGCCTTGCGTATAAGTGGCTCAACCCCAAAGGGAGGCCTGTAGAATCCCTTATGAATGATATCATAATGGAGCAGTTTATGTATTCGGTATCACCGGAGTTAAGGACCTTCCTCACATTACAGGATTGCCGTGATCCCGAAGAGGCAGCTAATTTGGTGGAGGTATACTATGAGGCCAAAAGAGCTGACGCCTCTAGAGTGGGCGAGGTAAAAATACATGGCAATGAAAATCCTGGTAACATGAGGAAGAGTGATAGAGTTGTAATGTATAAGAGTGATAAGCCTGATGATAATGTTGATAAAGTGGCTAGAGATAGAAAATGTTATAGATGTGGAGAGGTAGGCCACCACCAGAGAAATTGTAGGGTGAAAACTGTTTTGGTAACAGGGGATGACGGACAGATCCCGGAAGAATTTCTTCAGATGGTTCAGGTGGAGGGGGTAGAGGCCCTGGCGTTACTTGATTCGGGAGCCGATCAGAGTATGGTTTCTCAAAGACTGTGGGAAACCATCGAGAACCAGTCGTTGGCGGCCCCGAATCAAGTAGCAGGCCAGGTACGCATACGCTGCGTACACGGAGAGGCTTCACATTATCCCTTATATGAAGTAAATATAAAGGGTTTTGGGGTCTCTCGGAAAATATTAATAGCAGTAGTACCCAAATTACCCTATGCTGTTGTTCTTGGGAGGGATTGGGCACCCTTCTGCCATGAAATAGAGAGAGGTCTCCAGGAAGTACTAGCCCCTACACCCACACGCTGCCAGCCGGTAGAGGTAGAAGTAGGAGCTGAGGCTTTAGCGGCTAGCATTCCTAGTCCTCTGTTTGGGAAGCCTCGTAAAGCAGACTCCCAAAAGCAGCCCCCTCTCAAGGCAGCAGCACCTGATAAGCCAAAATTCGTATTGCAATTTTGTAAAAATAATACTCAGGCTAAAGGACCAGCAAGGGCTACCGCGGCAGCCGCGGGATATGATCTTTTTAGCGTAGAAGACGCCCTTGTTATGAAAGGGGGACAAGCTCTGGTAGACACTGGGATCCAGATAAAAATCCCGGAGGGATGTTATGGGCGCATCGCAACCAGGTCAGGGCTAGCTGTAAAGCACTCGCTAGATGTAGGCGCAGGAGTCATTGACCCGGATTATCGGGGTCCCCTCAAAGTCCTGCTATTTAATTTCGGGAGTAAAGACTTTAAAATACATGCAGGTGACCGTATCGCACAGTTGATTTGCGAGCGGGTAGGGTTCCCTTTGGTGGAGGAAGTACCCTCACTGCCACCGACGAAGCGGGGGGCGGGGGGATTCGGCTCCACGGGAGAAAGGGAGGTTAAAAACCTAACAGCTTTAGGTGAGGAAAGAAGCGAGGAGGATCTAGGCCCACAGATTGAGGACTGGGAAAAACAACCTACCCCGAGGATAGGGACCGAGCTGTCGTCCCAGCAGCAAAAAGAATTAAGGCAGATGTTGGGAAAATTTAAGGATGTGCTAACAACTCGGCCAGGTGAGACCCACCTCGTAGCCCATGAAATTATCACAGTCCCCGGACGAGTTATTCGGCAGCGGCCTTATAGAATGCCAGAGACTCGCAAACAAGAAGTAATCAAACAGGTAAAAGAAATGCTGGCCACTGGCATAATTGAAGAATCACGTAGCCCGTGGTCCAGTCCGATCGTACTAGTGCCGAAACCCAACGGAACCTTACGGTTCTGCATTGACTTTAGGCAAGTCAATGAAATTTCGCAATTTGATGCATATCCCATGCCACGTATAGACGATCTTTTGGATCGCCTAGGACAAGCTAAATATCTGACCACCCTCGACCTCAGTAAGGGATATTGGCAGATTCCCTTAACACGGGAATCTAAGCCCAAGACAGCGTTTAGCACGCCAATTGGGTTGTTCCAATTCAAAAGGATGCCATTTGGCTTGCACGGGGTGGCCGCCACATGCCAGCGGTTGGTGGACCACGTTTTACGACCTCACCACGAATACGCCCTAGCTTATATGGACGACGTAGTCATATACAGCACAACCTGGGCACAACATCTGGCTAGGGTGGAAGCGGTGCTGAGAGCACTACGGAGGGCTGGCCTCACCCTCAACCCAGAAAAATGCTTGTTTGCCACAGAAGAGGCCAAATATTTAGGCCATATGATAGGTAGAGGGCTGGTAAAACCTTTAGCAAGCAAAATAGAAAGCGTCAGGGATTTCCCTAGACCTACCACGAAAAAACAGGTCCGAAGCTTTCTGGGGTTACTCGGCTACTATCGCCGATTCATACCCCGCTTTGCGGAGGAAAGCATGGTTTTTACAGCCATGTTAAAGAAGAATGCGCCTAACCATGTACAGTGGACCCCAGAGGCAGAAACAGCATTTGAGGCTTTAAAGGGGAAGCTCTGTAGCACCCCGGTGCTGCGGGGTATAGATTTTTATCTGCCGTTTATAGTCCAAACGGATGCGTCGGACACGGGATTAGGGGCAGTGCTGTCCCAAATTTTTGAAGGGGTCGAGCATCCGGTAGCTTACCTCAGCAGGCAGCTCTCCAAAGCAGAAAAAAATTACGCCACGATAGAGCGTGAATGCCTGGCGATAAAATGGGCCATTGAAGCACTCCATTTTTATCTAACGGGAAGGAAGTTTTTACTTGTAACGGATCATGCCCCATTAAAATGGCTCCACCTTATGAGAAATAATAACGCGAGATTAACAAGGTGGCACCTAGCGCTACAAGCTTTTAATTTCACTGTTCAGCATAGAGCAGGGAAAACACACGGCAATGCGGATGCACTATCGCGTATTTCGTGCTGTCCGTCTGAGACTGGGGCAGCCCATAATATTTTAAGGGGGGGAATCTGTCACAGAGCAGACTCATTAGTGACCCCTATGGAGACAGAGGATAGTGCAATTCAGGGAAATAATAACGTTTGGGGAAAGCACATGGTGGAAAGTTGCCATGGGCAACGTAAGCAAGTGAGGTCATGAGCTAGGGAGACACACCCAGCCAATAGAGAAGCCAGGAGGTTCTCACCTGACTAATCAGCTGGGGAGTGGTGCAGCTAGGAAATACCTAGATAAACTCAGCTCACAAGCAGTTAGGCAGACACAGGACAGGTTCAAGAGCACGGTACAGCCTAAGAGCCAGGCCAAGAGCCAGGATAGGAGCTGGAGAGAAACCCAGAGAAGGAACTGGATGCATGAGGAGGACGAGAGAAGCTGTGAAGAGAGCGTGTCTAATTACCACATTGGAAGCTTGAACGGAGGTCTGAGTGAGTCCGAGGAATGCTTGAATGAAAGGTACAGACAGCTTGACACAGAGAGTGAGAGTGGATGTAACAGCCCAGATTGGAGCAGAGACAGAAGACAAAAGGTACAAGCCAGGAAGTTTTATTCCGGTCCAAAAAGGGGGAGTTCAGAGCTTGGAGATAAGGGACAGTTTGTGAAAGTCCCGAAGCCCTCCAAAGCCAACCTAAGGGAAGCAGAGAAACTCCAGTACCCTTATAATAAACGAAGGAAAGGCTTGTTACCTGCAGAAGTAGAACACTCTGAAAGGTACGTGAGACACAGAGTTTCAGAAGGGCTGCCGTCAGAAGTTCCAGCTGGCTCCAGGTTCCTAAACAGAGCAGAGCTCAGAGCAGGAGTAATTCCTCCTAATAGATGGGCAGGGGAATTCTATAGCCTGCCAAACAGAGGTCAGCAGAGGGGAGGCTCCTACTACCAAAACAGCAGTAATTGTGGTAGGAACAAACAGTTTTCCTTTAGTGAAAAAGAACTACGTCACAGCCAGGATGGACTGTTTGCCAAGCCCACACAGGGAGAAAGTAAAGAGGTATTAATTCCTATTGAGGAGCCGATGCAATGTGAAGCCTCTGTGATTGAAGAGCATATTGAAGAAATGGATTGTAGCCTGTCTCTGGCAGATAATATAATCTCCCTAAGATAGAGAAGAATAAGCAGCCTGACACAGGTGAAGATAAAGCCTTATTCTTTGTGGCTACAGGTCTGTGTTTAAAATATATTTCTGTTGTTTAGAAGCTGAAAGAAAGCCATTTTTGTGTTACAGTTTTCTTTCTGTTTTACCCAAGAAGGGTTATGCTTTGTTTTTGTATATTGAAATATCCTAATTGGGAAAGGGAAATAAAGCCCTGTTTACCTTATATCGGTTGTCCACAACTATTTTTGGTAACTGGCAGCAGCTACAACTACCAGGAGGCCAGTTACACTGGGGCCCAGTGCAATACCTGATCTCACCGGTAGGTGCACCAAGAGGGCCCACGACAGAATATATACATTATATATATATATATTTTTTATTTTATTTATTTATTTATTTTTTATAGAAAAGAAGAAAGAACCGGCGGTACCGGTAGGCATCGAATGAAGGCAGACATGACCACAAAAAATAAAGAATAAAGAAGGAATTTTCTGCGGTGACAGGGTATGTGACCTGTCGGCTCCACGGAAAATGAAGAACTGAAGAGGGAAAGTGGGAAAGGCGGGAAAGGCAGCACGCAGGCGCTGTGGGATGCTCCCAAAAGCTTTCCTATTGGATGCTAGGGAGCGTTCCCGCGCGGGCTCCGTCGGTACCGACGATACCCATATGTGAAGATTACATTCCTGCTTGTTCTTGGAGATTATTAAATGGCACCTACATGGTTAGTGCCGTTGAATATTCTCTACTGTGTCCCTTACATGCCCCATTGCTATCCAGTTAGCATCGGGGCATGTTGGGGGGGTTCCAGGATGGAATGGAGGTGGGGAGTCCCAGTAAACCAAGTAGCGGCGATATTGGACCACTACCCAGTTAGCCATCCACGGCTAAAATTAGGCAAGCTTTTGGCTTGCCTAGTTCTAGCTATGGATGGTTAACTGGGTAGCAGTCCAATATCACTGCTACCCAGTTAGGCTCTGTGGCATTGTCAGCTCGGCGCAGAATCTGGATATTCAGTGCTGTCACCGCAGCATTGAATATCCGGGTTTAAGGGTCGGCGGGCATGGCTATGCATTGATGCGGCACATAAACATGCCCAAATGAATATTGGGCCCTTAGTGTCTATTTAGATTCCAGTTTTCCAAAAGAAATAATTTTGTTGTAAAGTTAGTTTGTTGCTACCAACCTCTCCTGCAACTCTAAAAAGAAGGAAACTAGTGCTGCTGCAACACAGCTAATAGGACCTGCTTTTGCTTTCAGTCTTCCCTTAAAGGGTCAGTAGAGATATATTTCCTTCACACCAAGTATAATTTTTTTCTTTTCTTTTAATATTGAAGCACTTTAACCCCTGCTTATAAACTATCCTTTTTGCAGCACCTAATACGGAGTAGATCCTATTCTTAACCATGCTTGTTTTACAGATTTCTTGTGATGCTGCAAACCCCTAGTGCAGGGGTCCCCAAACGTTTTGTTTTTGTCGACCCCTCCAGGGAATCCTTGAACTTTTAATCGAACCCTCCATTCTTATAATGAATAAAACTCCATACAAGTCAGTCATCATTAAAGGATGTTTATGCCCCCTTATAAAAATATATAAGACAATATATTAATCAGAAATTAAATAAACCGAATAAACCTCTTTACTACTCACCTGACATGTTAATGGGAGGGATGCAGATGATGATCTCTGACAAGAGCACTAATATTTGGTTGTAGATCGGTGAGCTTTAGTCTTCATTCATCACGTTCTTCTATGTTCAATTTGTTCCTCAGTCATTTAAGTTTGGTCCTAACAAAGCAAAAACCTGATTCAACCATATAGCAACTTGGGAATGCAAGTAAAAAGGCTCATCACTGTGCAAAGTTTGGTATACATTGACAATATTTATACTACTTCAGAAGTTACTGAGGCTCATACTTTTGAACAGTGATTTACCTTTGTGATATACCAAGAGTTTAATGAGTTCATCTTGTAAGTTAGAAAACGTAAATATTGAATCTATTTCAGAATAAAATGGCGTAACAATCCAGTCAGGTATATGCATTTCTCAAAGTCCTCAAAGCACACTTTAAAAGTCTTCACTCGATTTTTCAAGGTTCTTTATGTATATATCCAAGTCATCATCAGAAAGAACATGCTCTTCATCTTCTAGTTACCATAGGTTCGAAAAGTACCATAAATCATCATTGCTAAGAAGAGATTTTAACAAGGGATTTGACTTGGAAGCCTAAACGGATTATTGGAGTTTGAATAATTGTTACATCTTTACTTTCCAGTTGGGTCTGTACATCATTAAATTTTGAATACAGATCTGCCAAATAGAAAAGATGCTTCTTTTTTTTCAACTCATCACATAGAAAGGAATCACCATCGCCAAGAAACTCTACTGTTGAATTATACAACTCAACAAGTCTTTGCAAGCTAAAACCTCTAGAGAGCCACCTTACTTCAGTGTTCAAAAGTAATTGGTTCACTAATTCATCATTTTCATCACATAGTACGGCAAACAATCGTGAATTAAGTGGACATGCTTTAATTTTCTTTATAGTTCTAAAGTACACCTTTAGGGTATCATACAATTCGTCACTGAGATTTTTTTGCAACAAGATGGTGTCTGTGTAACACAGTAAACAGTATGCACATCAGGAACCTTTTCCTTAAAGCTAGCGAAGTCTCAGTAACAGCCAATCATTGAAGGTGTGCCATCAGTGGTAACTGCAGTTATATTGCTGAGTGGAATACTGTGCTTATTTAAATATTCCTCCAAGTGCTGAAAAATCATCATCCCTTTTCCATCACACTTAAGATACCTTGCAAACAAAAACTCGTCAATTTGTTTTTTAATTTGACTAAAGTAGCTCACATAGGCCATGAGAATGTTTGAACTACCAAAAGTTGATTCATCAAGTTGGATGGAAAACTTACAATGCATAAGCTCAGATACCAAAGCTTTTTCCACATTGTTAGCCATCTCATCAATAAGTCTTTGCACTGTATTTACACTTAATGGCAAGCATTTCAAAAGAGGACTAGAGTCCTTTTTCATAACTGTTTCAATTGCTTCTTTAATTGCTAGAATTATCATTTCCTCTGCAACAGTATATATAATTCCTTTTTCTTTGCTATATTAAGAGAAATATAGCGTAGTTATTAAACTGTAACAGGTGTTCTCTGGGGACAGCAGGAATCAGTCCTCACATATGGGTGACGTTGGTGCTGACGGAGCCCGCACAGTAACCTCTCCCCAACTTTCAAAGAAAGCCTTTGGGAGATGCACCACGCATGTGTGGTCCCCTTCCTGCCTAAGGGTACCATCTTGCCTCAGTATGATATCATAGCACAAGATGGCAAAAATTATAAGAAGCAACTCCATGGGGAGGAGGGATGGTTGTGAAGACTGATTCCTGCTTTCCCCAGAGAGCACCTGTTACACTTGAATAACTAACTACGCTTTCTCTAGGAACAAGCAGGAAGTCAATCCTCATGTATGGGACTCCCCAGCTACAGGCTACTGAAAAAAACTGTAAAATGCCACAGGTAAGCAACAGTGCTGTGTGCCCTCTGCAAGCGCCTGGAGACGCAAAGCCCTGTGCCTTGGAAGTCTTGACTTGGATGGTGTCCAACTGTGCCCCTATGAACTCCAGCTTTGGAGTTGGCTGGAGATGAGACTTTGAATAGCTGACAATGAACCCCGAGTGCTCTAGGACAAGGATAGTACAACAGGTGACGGGCTGCACTTTGGCAGCAGTACTGCCCTTTACCAACCAGTCGTCCAGATAGGGGAAGAAAAAGACTCCCTGGAGCCTGAGGTGAGCTGCGACTACCACCAGGCACTTGGTGAATATCTGTGGCATGGCAACCAGCATGAAAGGTAGCACTCTGTACTGATAGTGATTTTTCTCCATCATGAAGCAAAGATACTGCCAATGGAGGCAGTGGATGAGGATGTGCGTGTATGCATCCTTTAAGTCCAAGGAGCACAGACAGTCTTCCTGCTGGAAGTATGGCAGCAACATTACAAGGGAGAGCATCTTGAACTTCTCCCTCACCAGGAACCTGTTGAGGTCTTGCAGGCCAGATGACTGTAGCCAGGCATGGCGTCGGGCACTGATGCCTGCCCTAGCTACTCTAGCTGCTTACTTGAAGCCATCATAGGCTGCTCCAGTGATAAACTTGGAGCACTCTGACTGCAGAGGCCACGGTCTGGAACTACTGGAGGGGTTCTTCTGAGACAGCAGCCAAGAACCTGGTGAGTTCCTTCGCCAGGTCCTGCAGTGCATGCCCATGTATAGCTGGTAGACCTGGGTCCAACTGACAGGCATTGAGCCCTGGCACGGACCTCCCTACCTGGGGGCACTGAGGAGTGCATCTTCTGGCTTCTGAGCTAACACATGGCCAACTCCACCACCATGGAATTACGAGGCAGTTGGGTCTTCTGGAAGTCAGGGCTCCGGCAGACCCAGTACATCGAGTCCAGCCACCTGCTCACTATGGGCATCAAGGAGGGGATCTCCCACATGCAGAGAAGCAGCAATTCCAGGATGGGGGGGGGGGGGAAATGGGCACCATCAGTGCCTCCTTCGGGGGAGCCTCGTACTGGAGGATCCTCACCATATCTCTCACGAAGTTGAGGAAGGCCATGTCCTTGGGTGGGAATTGGCACCACATCTGCAGGGGAGACAGGTCTGAGGGCATGTCACAGTGGCAGTGAGTGTCCGAGGACTCCTCATCCTCTGTCTCCCAGTCCGACTCTGAGGCAGTGGAGGAGTCAAGGGTGCTCAGGGTTGGGCCTCAACCCCCATTGCTCCAGTGCCCTGGCAGCCCTCCACTCAGAGTCAAGGGCACTGAATGGGGAAGACTGTGGCCCCGAGGATCGGGACCAATGCCAAGGCATCTCTTGAGGCCAGTGACACTCTAGGATTGGCTCGACCTCTGGGGTATCCCTTGATGTGGAGGACACTGTGGTTGGGGGTGATGATCCAGAAGAACCGGGCATCAGAGCCCACTGCTGGGCTAAGAAGGCAGACAGACTGCATTACAAGGCCACTATCCTGGCCTTGAGACCAGATGGCCCCACAGCCTTCGGCACGGGCACAGAGACTTTGAGCCCAGCGCTGGCTCCGTCGAGGGAGTGTCGTCAACAAGGATGGCCTCGAGGGTCCAAGACCAATCTCTCAATGTCGATGGCTCCCGTCAGGGCAACTTGGAAGGCTTATCCCAGCCGTTGCCCTCTGACTCGCACCAGGGGCTTTGGGTCCTGGGCCTGTGGGATTTAACTACTTTCCCTGACTCTTCTCCTGACGTGGTCTTCGAGAGCTTCTGGCTCTTCAAGCGGCTCTTGTTGATGGAGCTCCAGCTGGAGGTTCTGTGGCCTCGGGGCTCTGAGGTTGCTTGGTCCCCGCGAGGGTTCAAGGTCCCAGAGGTCTTAGAGCAAGGTCTCATTGATGACTCCGGGGCTGAGTCAGTCTTTTGAAAAATGGATTCACGCTGCTGCTGATGACTCTTGAGGGCCTTGGGAGTCATCTGCATCCAGAGACTGCAGACAGGGCCGGCCCGTCCATTGAGCAAGAATGTTTTTTGCACAGGGCCCCGCGTTTCAGGGGGCCCCGCGCAAAGAACATTCTGCTTTTTTTTTAAATTAAATTTAAAAAAAAAACCTGTCTCTGGCTGCTGCCGCGTCCGTCGCAGCAGCGGCAGAATGGCGTGTCCCGCGGGGCCCCTTCTCCTCGTCGAGCCCTCTGCAAGGGCTTTCAGATTCGCGAAGGGAGAGTGCTCCCTCGCGTCTCTGTAAAGCCCGCAGGGGCTAATGGGAAAGTTCCCATCAGCCCCTTGAGACGCCAGGGGCTGTGGGGAAATATCCCAATCGCCCCTGCGGGCTATACAGAGTCGCGGGGGAGCACTCTCCCTTCGCGAATCTGAAAGCCCTTGCAGAGGGCTCGACGAGGAGAGGGGGCCCCGCGGGACATGCCATTCTGCCGCTGCTGCGACGGACGCGGCAGCGGCAGCAGCTAGAGCCAGGATTTTGTTTGTTTTTTTTAATTTGCCGAAAGGGAAGGGAAGGGAAGGGGGGGGGGCTGATGGAGGCTGTCTGGAAATGTGCAAGGGGGGGGGGGTTAGGACTGGAAATGTGCAAGGGGGGGGGGTTAGGGCGGGAAATTTGCAAGGGGGGGGGTTAGGACTGGAAATGTGCAAGGGGGGGTTAGGACTGGAAATGTGCAAGGGGGGGGTTAGGACTGGAAATGTGCAGGGGGGGGTTAGGACTGGAAATGTGCAAGGGGGGGGGTTAGGACTGGAAATGTGCAAGGGGGGGGTTAGGACTGGAAATGGGCTGGAGGGGGGTTAGGACTGAAAATGGGCTAGGGGGGGTTAAGACTGCTAATGGGCTGGGGCTGATGGAGGCTGACAGGAAATGGGGTGAGGGGGCGATAGGAATGGAAATGGTCTGGGGGGGTTAGGACTGGAAATGGGCTAGGGGGGGTTAAGACTGCTAATGGGCTGGGGCTGATGGAGGCTGACTGGAAATGGGCTGGGGGGGGGGGTTAGGACAGGAAAAGGGGGGGGGGGGGTTAATACTGGTAAATGGCGGGGGGCTGATGGAGGCTGTCTGGAAATGGGGTGATGGGGGGGTTAGGACTGGAAATGGGCTGGGGGGGTTAAGACTGGTAATGGGCTGGGGGTTGATGGAGGCTGACTGGAAATGGGGTGATGGGGGGTTAGGACTTGAAATGGGCTGGGGGGGTTAAGACGTAATGGGCTGTGGGCTGATGGGGGCTGTCTGGAAATAGGGTGATGGGGTTAGGATTGCTAATGGGCTATGGGGGGGTTAGGACTGCTAATGGGCTATGGGGGCGCTAGGACAGGAAAAGGGCTGATGGGGAGGGGTTAGGACTTGAGGTGGGCTGATGTGGTTAGGACTAGTAATGGGCTGTGGGCTGATGGGGGGGGTTAGGACTGGCAATGGGCTATGGGGGGCTGACTGGAAATGGGCTGATGGGGTTAAGACTGGAAGTGGGCTGATGGGGGGTTAGGACTGGTAATGGGTTATAGGGGGGGCTTAAACTGAAAATGGGTTGATGGGGGGCTAGGACTGGTAATGGGTTGGGGGATTGCTATGACTGGAAATGGACTGAGTGGACGGGGAGGCTTGAACAGCAAATAGCTGATGGGGAGGGAGCTTGGAATGGAAATGGGCTGTGAGGGAAGGGAGCTAGAACTGAAAATGGGCTGATGGAGCAGCTAGGATAGGACTGGAAATGGGCTGTTGGGGGGAGCTAAGATTGGAAATGGGTTGTGGTGGGGGCTTGAATTGAAATGGACTCATGGAGGGGCTAGAACTGGAAGTAGGCTCATGGGGGGGCTTGGACTGGAATTGGGCTGAGTGGAGGGGAGCTAGGATTTGACATGGGCTGATGGTGGGGCTAGGAAATGACTAGAAATGGGCTGATGGGGGGCTAGGATTGGAAATGAGCTGATGAAGGGACTCAGACTGAAAATGGATGGGGGAGCTAGGACTGGAAATGGGTTGATGGGGGGCTAGGACTGGAAATGGGCTGATGCAGGGACTAGAAGGGAATGGATGCTGGGTGAGACTGGAACTAGAAGGGAGCTGATGTTGGGGGAGGATTAGAATGGGATGGGGCTGGGAGAGTAAAATGGAGAGGGGAAAAATATTTTGTGTGGGAGGGATGAAAAATCTACAATTGGCCGGGTATTGGGAGAGTAAGTGGGGATTGAGGATGGAGGGGTAAAATTTGTGTGGATGAAATAAGAATGAGGAAAGAGCAAAAGGATAAAGATTAGTATGTTAAAGCAGATGTAGAGAGAGAGGATGGAAAGAAAACTAGAAGAGAGAAGAAAGGACAAATGGACAGCAGACGATGGAGAGTTAGCAGAAAACATGAAGAAACCAGAAGAAAGTGGCTGGAGCAATTGCAACTGAAAAAAAATGCACAAAAGGTAGAAATATATCTCTTTATTTTGAATTTATTAACTGGAATATGAAAGCTCTGGGAAATGTGCATCATTAACGTCTGCGCTTTGTTTGGTACAAGAGGAAATTGATTTATAGTTTTATTTCTACAGTGTTGTTGTACATTCCAAGTTTGGCTTTTGGGGTTCCCAGTTTAATTATTGCCTTCCTGTTTCTAAATTGCGATTCCTTGTTTGGTGATGGTCTATGTTCTGCATGTGTAACTGAGCTGAGGTATTCTGTTTATGTAATTCCTATTTGACATTGCCACTTGTTCTCTTTCCCCAGTATTCTCTGAAATGTACTGGTTTAATATTTGCAGTGTTTCCTTTTGATAGGTAGGGTCTGGTGCTTTGTGAGTCCTGGTAATGCTGTCAGGATACAGCGGGTTTGCTATGGGTTCTAAATGGGCAGCGTTTGTAGTAGTTCCTAATGTGCCTGGCGGTTGGCACTGGATTATAGTAATGTAGAAATCTTTTAGTCTTTCTTTATCCATACACTCATTAAGAGACATGTTTACTAAAAGTTAGTGTATGGTAACATTATGCAAATATTTATGCAAATAAGGCCACTTATGCAAATGAGGCCCCGCATCGAGTCTCCGCACATGGCCCCGCACCCCCCTTGGGCCGCCCCTGACTGCAGACCAAGGGATCGTGGTCTGGCCCAAGGCATCGAAGGCAGCAGTCATTTGTGTCTGTGCACGACATTTGTGCACAGCAGTCACACAACTTGAATCCACTGACCGAGGCCATGGCAGGAAAAACAGCCCTGTGAAGTCAAACTCACTTGGTCCAGTCAAGAAATAGGCACAAACCCATGCTGATCAAACAACAAAAAAAAAGAACCTGAGAATGTAACGCCGAGGCAAGTGGGCTTGGGGGCAAGAAAAGACCAATACACGACTGGAGAAAGCAAAAATTAAAGGCAACAGTCACCAAGATTTTCTGGGGAGAGCAGACACATGGTCAATGGGCTCCACAGAAGAAAGGAGACTGAGGCAAGATGGCCTCTTTAGGCAGGAAGAGGATCATTTATATGTGATACATTTCCCAAAGACTTTCTTTGAAAGCTGGGGAGAGGTTACCACGCAGGCTCTGTTGGTACCATCTCCCATATGTGAAGACTAACTTCCTGCTTGTTTCTGGAAAATGTAGGAAGCCTTTAATCTTCCATTATCAGCCTCAGCAGGTACTTTCATAAATGACATATTTGGTCAATGTTTGTATTTATTTATTTACATTCTCTTATATACCGCGCTATTCTGCATCAGTGCGGTTTACATTGAACAAACTGAAATTACATTATAACAGGGCATTATAACTTTGTATTTTTCTTTCAATTTTTAAAAAAAAAAATAAAAATCTTTTTTTTTATTTATTTATTTTTTTTTATTTACATTCTCTTATATACCGCGCTATTCTGCATCAGTGCGGTTTACATTGAACAAACTGAAATTACATTGAACAGGGCATTATAAACTTGGAGATAACTATTTTACAGGGAACATGGGCTATGGAGGGTTAAGTGGCTTGCCCAAGACCACAAGGAGCACCTGTGGGAATAGAAACCCCAGTCCCACAGGTGCTCCTTGTGGTCTTGGGCAAGCCAGGATGAATTTTTATCAGGATGAATTCTTTCAAAGGTGATCTTTCATCTTTGCTGATTTAGAACATATAGGAACAATTGTTCCTTGTAAACCGCACTTGAACCATGAGAAAGAGCGGTATAGAAATGCTTGTTAAATAAATAAAAAAATAAGAACATAAGACATGCCATACCGGGTCAGACCAAGGTCCATCAAGCCCAGTATCCTATTTAGATCATAAGTACCTAGCAGTTTCCCCAAAAGACACAGGTTCCACAATGCTTGTATTGGGAACCTGTCCCTTTTAATAATGGTTTATGGACCTTTCCTCCAGGAACTTGTCCAAACCTTTTTGAAACCCAGCTACACTAACAGCTTTTTCTACGTCCTCCAGTAACAAATTCCTGAGTTTGATTACATGTTGAGTGAAAAGATATTCTCTTATTAGTTTTAAATAGGTTGCCCTGTAGCTTCATTGCATGTCCCCTAGTCTTTCTATATTCTGATGACAAACAATCGATCTACGTTTACCCGTTCCACTCCATTCATTAATTTATAGATCTCTATCGTATCTTCCCTCAGCTGTCTCTTTTCCAGGTTAAAGAGCCCTAACCTTTTCAGCCTCTCTTCATAGGGATATCCTTCCATCCCCTTTACCATTTTGGTGGCTCTTCTCTGTACCTTTTCTAACAACACTATATCTTTTTTAAGATACGGCGACCAGAATTGCACACAATATTCAAGGTGTGGTCACACAATGGAATGATACAGAGGCATTATAATATCCTTTTTTGTATTTTCCATTCCTTTCCTTATGATACCTAGCATTCTATTTGCTCTCTTGGCCGCTGCTGCACACTGGGCGGAGGATTTTAATATGTTATCCACAGTGATGCCTAAATCTTTTTCCTGGGTGGTGGTTCCTAATGTGGAACTTTGCATCGTGTAACCGTAGTGTGGATTGTTCTTTCCTAAGTGCATAACTTTGCACTTGTCCACATTAAATTTCATCTGCCATTTGGATGCCCAATCTTCCAATTTATGAAGATCCTCTTGCAATTTTTCGCAGTCCTCATGGCTTTTAACAACTTTAAATAGTTGTGTCATCTGCAAATTTGATAACCTCACTCGTTATTCCACTTTCCAGGTCATTTATGAATATGTCAAAAAGCAGAGGACCCAGCACAGATCCCTGGGGTACACCACTATTCATCTTTCTCCATTGAGAAAATTGGCCATGTAGCCCTATCCTCTGCTTTCTATCTTTTAACCAATTCCTGATCCACAATAGTACACTGCCTCCTATCCCATGACTTTTTAGTTTTGCCAAAAGTCTGATACGGGACCTTGTCAAATGCTTTCTGAAAGTCCAGATACACTAAATCAACTGACTCACCTTTGTCTACCTGTTTATTCACACCTTCAAAAAAACCATAACAGATTAGTAAGACAAGATCTTCCTTGTCTAAAGCCATGTTGGCTGTCTCCCATTAAGCCATGACTATCTACATGGTCAGTAATTTTGTTCTTTATGATGGTTTCTACCATTTTCCCGGTACTGACGTCAGACTCCCTGGTCTGTAATTTCCCAGATCACCCCAGGAACCCTTTTTAAAAATTGGCGTTACCTTGGCCAGCCTCCAATCTTCAGGTATTACAGATGATTTTAATGATAGTTTCATTGGATCATTACTAAATGTCTTCACATAGGAGACTCATAGACCTTGTTTCATTTGTAAGAAAAAGTATGAATCCAAGTTTCAAATAATCTAATGAATAATTGTTGGCAGTTCTTTTTACAATCTGCGGCTGCCATTATGGTTACTGGGAGTTCTACCTAAAATTAAAGTAAATGATTTAAACTGTATAAACAGGTTTCAAGAAGCACAGACCAATGTTTAAACATTTTAAAACATAAGCAAAAGCGGATAAATTGCTATTGAATTATATTAGGCCTACCTACCAGCAACCCAAATTCACACAAAGAAACACAAATGAAAACTAATCACCGGTAACCAACACAAATGAAATCCAGAATGAAATTAATACATCATGCTCATAATGCTTCCATAACGGCACAACAGTCAGCGGGATGAGCAGTGAATATGTCATGTTCACAATGCTTCCTAACTGGCACAACAGTCAGCAGGGTGGGCAGAGAATTGTCACTCATATGCCCTGTAAGTGAATCTCTTGTACAGACGCGTAAATTACTTATGCATTTTTATACAATTGAGTTACAGCTGTTTTTTGTTTTGTTTTTTTAAATAAAAATATAATCCAGAATCCAAAATTCTGCCGATTACCTAGAGTCATATAAGATATTATGCAGAGTTGACAAACAATTTTTAATGAACCGTGCAATGGTGTAATGTTGATCGACTCCCAGTCAACCCTTGAGTGATTTCGACCACCGGAATACTCTCCCGCTGGAGATGGTGGGGACAAATAGTGATGGAATTCAAAATGGCATGGGACACAGTGGATCCCTTTATAACAAGAGGATGAAATCAAAGCAAACTTAAATATCTTTTAATAGAGAGGGACTCACCTGCATGGAGCAGCAGATACAATCCTAAACACAGGCATAGAGATGGGGTGATCTGCATGGAGCTGCAGTTACAACCACTCTAGCCACCTTACTGGGCAGACTAGATGGACCATATTGGTCTTTGTCTTCATATACTATATTACTATATAAATAGAAAGAATTTCATATTTTTAAACATAAGAAAAGCTCTTACATATGGATAAAGATATGTTTGTAAGTGGTGATAGTTATTTGTTTTCTATACCGCCTTTTCCTTCAATCAAAGCTGGCAACTACAAGGAAGTACATAGCCAACAAAGGGGGAGGGGGCATGCAGGAATAATTCAGTACAGTGACTTTACATTATTAGATATTGTCATGAGGCTGGAGCTAGGGAAGAAACAGCCTTGAAAAAAACTCCTGATTTGCATAAATCTCAGAAAAGCCAGAGAGCGCAGTTCCAGTGTAGCTCAGCCAGAGGGCGCATGAACAGTTACACAATGCCTGAACCCACGTGCTCAAGCTCTGAGCACCTTAATGATGAGTGTTTTCACCTGTCCTCAAACTCACAGCGTGCAAGCTGGAAATCCCTTTATAAGGGAAATCAGATGAGCAGAGAGAGAGAACCGAAGGGAGAACGGGAAGGAGAACGGTACAGGATTCAGTACAGAGACCGGTACAGAGAGCAGAAAGGGGGCTCAAGAGACCCAGGTGTGCAGCAAGGACTGCAGCAAAGAGTCCAGCACAGAGACCGGGAAGAGAGCTCAGGTACCAGCACAGGAGTGCAGCAGAGAGACCAAGGAGTCCAGCAAAGAGAGGCACCCAGGAGGGTAGCCGACAGACCAACCGGAAGGGTACCAGCGAGGGTACCAGGAATAGTAACAGGAGAAGGAAAGAGGAAAACGGATACAGACAGAGGCAAGTCTCAGCCCTGGGATAAGGCCCAGAGAGGCAGCCTGCCTGTTAAAAGAAGTTCTCCAAATACAGACTGGAAATCCACGTCTGGTTTTCCTAGCAGCCTTAATTGTGGAGCAGTGCACAGGACAGAGGAAAAGCTACAGAGTAAGCTGAATCCTAGGCATGGCACTCCACGGAAGATAAGGTATGAGAAGCCTTTTATTCTAAAAGGGACTTTCAATGAAGATAGTTTTATGCAAGTAGACAAACCTCAATACCAGAGAAGAAGCAAAGTTAACTATTTAAAACCACTTTCCAAAAGGGTTCTAGGAAAGTTATGTGATAAGCCCAGGAACTTCTGTGAGCAATTAAAAGACACTGAGAATACTCTAAACATTGAAGAGTGTAGTGAGCCAGAATCAATGGACTTGGATTATAGCACCAGTGTTCCCATGCCTCACACAGAACCTATGGAATGTAACGTTTGCTTAAGAGATAGCTGCTTGCCATGCTAATTGTACAGTGAAGAAATGACTCTGCAAATGGTGAAGCTGATAACCATTCTGTTCTAGTTATGTTCTATTGTTTGGAAAATCCCTTAACCCAGCTAAACAGTCACTTGTACAGCCTACAATATTTAACTGTTTAGTTCATGGTGGAACTTTATTATTGTTTGAGGAAAACATTACCTCCACTTTAAGTTTGTTGTCTCATTTGAACCTAGAGCATTAAGCGGGGAAATAAAGCCTTATTTACCCTCCATTTGGCGTAGTTATTCATTTCAGGGAGCACTACACTACAAGGACCACAATCCTTTGGGTCCTGCAGCTCAAATACTCCCTGATTCAAATTAAATGTCAGCAGACGCCCTTACTCTACTACGCCAGTAGGGGCGCCGGCCCGACAATATATACAGTATGTATAGCAGGCAATAGTTCATAATTCGAGGTGATTGGGATGCCCTAGGTGGTTGTGTCAAAGTGATCCCTGTAGAGTAATTTCTTTAACTGCTTCCGAAAGTCCTTGATGTCTGATGGCTCTTAGGGTGTCTGGTAGGCTATCCCAAAAGGGATGGCACTGCTAGGGAGACAGCTCTTGCAGACGTAGCTTGGATGGTTTTGGCATATGATGATGGTGTTTGTATGGTATCGATCATGCTATGTCTCCTGTGTCTGGTGCTGGGGTTGATGAAGTTGAGAAGGGGTTTTGAGTCTTCATATTATGGCCATTTGTAGTATGCATTTCTGGAGGTCTTGTTGATGTGTGATTGGAAGTTAAGGTTGCAGTCCAAGGTGATCCAAAGGTATTTTACCTCTTTCCTTATGGGTATAGAACAATTAGGCAGGCTGATTGATTGGGGGGGGGGGGGGTAAAGGTGTTGCATGTGATGAGAGCTTCCGTTTTTTGTAGTTGATGTTCAGGTTGTTGTGGAAGAGCCAGCTAGACATTTCTTGTAGACAAGTATCTATTGTCATGTAGTCAGACTTCTCCAGGTTGATCGGAGTGTAAATCATGATGTCATCAGCATACATAGCATATAGGATGTTGTTTCTTGATGACATCACAGATAGGGTGTATGTATAGGTTGAAGAGAGCAGGGTAGAAAGAGATGAACCTTGTGTGGATGGGAAGGTGGATGAGGTGGCAGTGCCAGCTGACTTGTAGTTGCCTGTTAGTGAGGTATGAGTCAAACCACTTGAAAGTCGTGTTCTTTAGGCTAATGTCACCAAGTCTTCATGGGATGCCGTGGAACAAGATGAGTAAAAATTCCATTCTCAGGCTATCAATCCCTCTTATTAGGTTGTCAAGAAGTACCGTTAGCAAACATTCCACACTGTGGTTGCAGCAGAACCCATATTGGTGGGGATCCAGAGGAGCATGAGAGTTGACATGGTCCTGGAGCTGATGGTAGGCTGTTTTTTCAAGTGTCTTTGTGAGGTATCGACGACTTGAGATTGGACGGTATGCTGAAGTGTCGTCTTTGGTGGGGGTGGCAGTCTTGGGGAGTGGGTGAATGATTGCTTGTTTAAGAGACAGGGGCATGTAGCCCTGTATTAGAAAAGAGCGGACAAGCTTGTTGATATATTTGGAGAGCACATCCTTTGTGGCTTTTCTCCATAGGTCCGGGCAGGGGTCAGTTGGTGAGGTGCTGGTGTTTAGTTTGATCAGATCTCTCACACTGTAGCCAATGGTGAGTATGCTAAACTCCCCTCATGTGTGCTCAGGGGGCATGCTTTCGGTGGGTGGAGCAAAGGAGGAAAGGTGTGATTTTGCAGAGAATTGTGTCTATGATCAGAAAGTGTGGGGGGGGGGGATTCATTCCCTGGAGGGGGGGCTCTTTAGCGAGGGACCATACTATTTCGAAGAGTTCTCTGGGTCTGTTGGCTGATCATAGTATTAGGTTCATGTGGTATTCACGTTTGCAGCAGTTAATTAGGTTGTTGTAGTCCTGCTGCTTAGCCTAGTATAGTTGTGTAGTTTGGGTTTTGTTTCTTCTCCATCTCCTCTCTATTTTGCAGAGATGCCTCATTGCTACTCTGATTTCTTCCAAGTACCATGGTGCTGGTCTTCTAGTGTAATGGTGCATCCTATGCTTCCTCTTTCTGGTGCTCAGGCGGCTGTGTAGATTGGAATAGTACAATGTTCTATAGTCTTGTCAAGGTCAGTGTGGTCCAGATTTAGAGCTTGTGCAATTTGCTGGAGGAACTGTTCTTTGTCAAAGCTTTTAAATCTTCATCCCAATTGTGGTTGCAGATCGTGTGTGATCAGATGAGTGTGGGGCATGCTATTCTTATGCTGTAGACTACAGTATTAGGGTAATTGAGGGGGGGGCATTACACCTGTAAGGGTAAAATATAAATTGGCAGTATCCTCTTGGTCTTAGTCATAAACAAAAAGGAAGAATGATAAATTATAATTTCAGAGAACTTAATTCAGGCAGGCAAGTGAATATCCACCATTGCACCCACATAGTGGGGGGTCAAAGGGAAGTGCAGCATAAAATTCACTAGCTGTGGTTGGTGAATTGCTATGCATCTCTTGGGGAGGGGGGGGGAGAGAATATAATTCCCTCACCAAGTCTTGCTGAATACCTTCATATGGTGACCACATTGTAGAAAGTCTTTACTAAATCTCACCAAGAATTAAAGCCACAAAACCTGTTGAAATCACCTTAATACACCAATCTACCAAATTCCAACATATACTGAGCCCTAAACCTATTCTTTTTTTGTCGGAGTCAGTCGTCAAAGTGAGTGGAAATTAACCACACACCACTGCGACACCTCCCTTTTATTAAATGTATGAGTAAAACTTCACACTTAGCTCGAATGATGATCTCCCGAAAGATAGTATGCCAGAATATCAAGAGCGACGTGCCACACGTTTCAGGTTGTCTTCAGAAACCATTCAACCCTGCTTCAGGCCATCTGAAACTGGCAAATCCTTGATCAAAGTCATAGAGCTTATGCTTGAATGAACCAAGGTAAGGGCTCATATAGCTGCTGCTCACTCGGCGTCTGACGTCACTTACACCAGATGACTTCGAACTGTCAATCACGATGAACTATAGAACATTGCAATTGCTAAGGGGGAACCCACTGCAGGAGAACACCCTGTAAGTAAGCAATGAACTGAAAATCACTAAAAATCGCGAACAGCGGTTACAGCTTTGTGAACAAAAATGGATTTATCGGCTGAACACAGTTGTTCCTAATGGCCTCAATATGCAAATTGATTGGCACACTATTTTATAATAGACTGGCCAGTGTATCATTATCATTCTTTTTTAGTGATTTTCAGTTCATTGCTTACTTACAGGGTATTCTCCTGCAGTGGGTTACTGAAAGAAAGTTGAGGATTAATTGCAGTTAAGTGGACTTCTGCAGATAAAGTACTGCTACTTTTATGCTACAAACCCTATATTTAAATCAAGGGGATATACAAAGATAATCCTCCAAAAACTGGCAGAAAGAGGAAAATTGCCGCAAGAAAAACTGCGAAAAGCAACAGATGCAGATTTAAGATCTTTAATTTCACAGATTAAAGTAGTATGTGAATGATAACATCTTGAATCAATTATGGGTTTCCATGGAAAAAAATACAGGAGGAGGAGGAGACCTAGATGAGAGCAGGGCCGGCCCGTCCATTGAGCAAGAATGTTGTTTGCACAGGGCCCCACGCAAACAACATTCGGCATTAAAAGCCCAGGTAAATTTTTTTTAAAAAGCTGGCTGCTGCTGCTGCTGCCACTGTGGCAGTGGCAGAATCAAGTATCCCGCAGCCCCCCCCCCCCTGCCTGCCCGGCAGAGCCCTCCCTGAATCAGTCCCCTTGGCGCCGGCTTTCAAAGCCGCGAAGGGAGAGTTTCCCTTTCTCACTGCTCTGTTAAGCCTGCCGGGGCTGATGTGAAACAGGAAATGCCTGTTTCCCATCAGCACCGGTGGGCTTAACAGAGCCGCAAGAGAGAAACTCTCCCTTCGCAGCTCTGAAAGCTGGCGCCAAGGGGACTGAATCAGGGAGGGTTCTGCCGGGCAGGCGAGATGGCCGCGGGACACTTGATTCTGCCGCTGCCACGGCGGCAGCGGCAGCAGCCAGTTTTTTGTTTTATTTTTTCCCTGGGCTGATGGGGGGAGGGCGTTAGGACTGGTAATGGGCTATGGGGGGGCTAAGACTGGAGTGGGCTGATGGGGGGGTTAGGGCTGGAAATGGGCTATGGGGGGCTAAGACTGGAAATGGGCTGATGGGGGGTTAGGACTGGTAGTGGATTGATGGGGGGGCTAGGACTGGAGGTGGGCTATGGGGGGTGCGACGCTCCTGCCCCCGCCCTAGGGCTAACGGACAGGAGTGGCCTATTGTCCCATAAGGAATGGAGGTAAACTGTTCCCTTGGAATTATGGGTAATGTAGTTTGTTCTCCCTTCTCTCAGGAATAAATGTAGTTGTGCCAGAGACGGTAAGGCTTTTGCAAGAATATTTATTCGTTTTGGGGAAATTCCTCCAGCGCATCAAAATTCAAAATACATGAACATAAATGGTGCTTTTAAATAGGAACAGAAGAAACTCAGGAATATAAGACAACCAAAAATAGGATCAGCTTTCCTTCTTATGGAGCTTAACTCAGCTCTGCCTCAAGAGGTGACTCACATACATTGCAGCCTCATAACAGTCACTGTTCCTTTCACAGTGTGAGCTCAAACTCAGGTGCAAACAATCAAGTTTCCAAGCACAGCAGCAGAAACTACGACGTTGTATTCTTTCCATACAAGGTATAGCAAGCTTCTTTATACTGTTATTCCTTACAGCATATTGAACAGTCCATGCTACAATTGTCAGAGTTTGTAGAAGGTAAGGCATAATCTATCTGCATTAAATCTTCTGACTGCACAGAACTAGTGTCCTCATTCAGCTTTGGCTGTCTGCCTGCTTTCAACTCTAAGAACTGTTTAAACTCCTGGAGGAGCAATTCAGCCTGTTCATTTCCTGACAAGCAGTTGTCAGCAAATACTGGTTTTCTCTCCCGGTCAGTAATGCTTCCCCCTTCAGCTCTTGGCTTAAATAAATCAGGGTAACAATTGGGATCCTTTAACAAAGCCCCAAACATAGGAGATTGAATTTTACCTTCTCTATCATGACTCCTATTGGAACTGCTTTCTCTCTGCCAGGCTCCTCTCCTCTTAGGTAGCTCAAAAGCTTTCCAGCTGTGAGTGCCTCTGGGTCTCTCCAGTCCAAATTGTATCCTATAGAATGAGATACCTTTTGCAGGTGTCTGCCTTGGAGGCTTTCTGTTTGAGGGCTCTGCCTTTTCCCAGGACTCTAAACCAGGGCTCCGTCCACTTCTCACAGGACTTCCTTTCACAGCACCTGTAAAAATCCTTGCAGGTCCTCTGTTGCTACCAGGCTCAGACGTGCATCCAAACTGCTTCCTGGTCTTGCACTCACTGCTTGACTCAGTCTCATCTGACGTCCCAAACGTCCTCTCACAGCTCGTCTGTTCACAGGCCCTCTGCTCACAGATCATCTGCTCATGGCTTTTCTTTTTCTGTTTCTCTTTGGCAGCGTCATTCACCACTTCAAAAAGGGATTCTTTTCCAGTCACACCCCGTCCAACCCCTGGGTGTGCCCAATCAGCATTGCTCAACTCCTCCCCTGGGCTGGTCTCCATTCTCAGCTCAACAGAAGAAGGTTTTTTTCTTCTAGGATTGAAAATCCTGTGTAAATCCTGCTGCTTTTCAGGATTTCCTTCAGTCTCCATTTCCTCAGGAGGGCGCTCTTCACCACAGGGGCTAGGACTGAAAATGGGCTGATGGGGGGCTTAGAACTGGAGGTGGGCTGATGGGGGGCTAGGACTGGAAATGGGCTGATGGGGAGGGGCTAAGACTGAAAATGAGGTGATGGGGGCTTAGGACTGGTAATGGGCTGGGGGGGTTGCTAGGACTGGTAATGGGCTGAGTGGAAGGGGGCTTGAACTGCAAATAGCTGATGGGGAGGGGGCTTGGAATGGAAATAGGCTGTGAGGGGAGGGAGCTAGGACTGGAAATGGGCTGAGTGGGGGGAGCTAGGACAGGAAATGGGCTGTTTGAGGGGCTAGGATAGGAATGGAGATGGGCTGTTGGGGGTGCTAAGATTGGAAATGGGCTGTGGTGGGGGCTTGGATTGAAATGGACTCATGGAGGGGCTAGAACTGGAAGTAGGCTCATGGGGTGGGGACTTGGATTGGAAATGGGCTGAGTGGAGGGGAGCTAGGATTTGACATGGGGTGATAGTGGGACTAGGAAATGACTAGAAATGGGCTGATGGGGGGCTGGGATTGGAAATGAGCTGATGGAGGGACTCGGGTAGGACTGGAAATGAATGGGGGAGCTAGGACTGGAAATGGGCTGATGGTGGGGCTAGGATAGGACTGGAAATGGGCTGATGTGGGGACTAGAAGGAAGCTGATGTTGGGGGAGGATTAGAATGGGATGGGGCTGGGAGAGTGAAATGGAGAGGGGAAAAATTATTTTGTGTGGGAGGGAAGAAAAATCTACAATTAGCCGGGTATTGGGAGAGTAAGTGGGGATTGAGGATGGAGGAGTAAAATTTGAGTGGATGAAATGGAATGAGGAAAGAGCAAAAGGAGAAAGATTAGTATGTTAAAGCAGATATAGAGAAAGAATGGAAAAAAACTAGAAGAGAGAAGAAAGGACAAATGGACAGCAGACGATGGAGAGTTAGCAGAAGACACGAAGAAACCAGAAGAAAGTGGCTGGAGCAATTGCAACTGAAAAAAAATGCACAAAAGGAAGAAAGATATCTCTTTATTTTGAATTTATTAACTGGAATATGTCAGCTCTGGGAAATGTGCATCATTAACGTCTGCGCTTTGTTTAGTACAAGAGGAAATTCATTTATAGTTTTATTTGTACAGTGTTGTACATTCCAAGTTTGGCTTTTGGGGTTCCCTGTTTAATTATTGTCTTCCTGTTTCTAAATTGTGATTCCTTGTTTGGTGATGGTCTATGTTCTGCATGTGTAACTGAGCTGAGGTATTCTGTTTATGTAATTCCTAGTTGACATTGCCACTTTTTTATTTTTTTTTTTTATTTATTTGTAGTCTCTTTTATACCGCGCTATTCGACATCAGTGCGGTTTACAATGAACATAAGAGTTGCACATCTCAATTTCGTGATTTGTGCTTACAGTGAAACAGGTATAATAACTTGGGTATACATTAAACAGGAAAATTAAACTTGGGTATGCATTAAGCAGGTATAACAGGTAAAATAGGGTATAAATAACCAGTCCCTTAACAAGGAGACACGATGAATAAATACAGTCTACTTTATGCAACAATATAATGAGTTATGCGGCACTGCATAAGTTTCTCATGGTGGTTGGAGGGGAAGGTGTGATTGCGAGTGATCAGTCTGGGAATGTGACATGCATGAGTTTGAGGTGCTGCATTGAGATGTGAGAGTGGGTGAGTGTGGGGAGAAGACTGCATCATCGTAGTGATGAAGAAAGAGGTGCCGTTTCAGTGCCTTCCTAAATTGGGAGAGTTCACTGATGGTTCTGATAGTTGCTGGTAGTGCGTTCCAGCAGGATGGAGCAAAGAAGGAGAAGGCTCTGGATCTAGTGAATTGAGAACACTTCGTGCTTGCCTTAGGTAATATGAGAGTATTTGCAGCATTCGATCTCCTTGTTCGATTGGGAGGTGTGATTGAAATTAGATCAGTAATGGCAGTAGCAGGGTATTTATTGATGGCTTTATGGGTCATAATTAGGATCTTGAATGAGATCCTGGCTTGTATGGGTAGCCAGTGCAATTGTTTTAATATTGGGGTAATATGAGAACTTCTTGAGGCTCCATGAAGGATTCTTGCAGCTGAATTCATTGCAAGTTGTAAGGGGTTAGTCGTGCACTTAGGTAGACCATACAAGATCGCATTGGCATAGTCAAAGTGAGGCATTATTAGGGCCTGAAAGACAGTTCGGAAGTCATCAGGTTCTAACAGTTGACGCAGATTGCGGAGGGTCCGGATTTTATGGTACACCGACTTTGTTATGTTTTTGATATGAGCCTTCATATTAAGTTGCTGATCAAGCGTTACACCTAGGTATCTTACTGTAGTCTTGCATATGATCTCTGCGTCGCAAACCTTGATAGACAGGGGTGGAGTAAAAGCCGAATTCCTGGTTACGAAGAGGGCTTCTGTCTTTTTGAAATTTAACTTAAGCATTTGTGCATTTAGCCAGTCTGTGACAGTGTCAAAGCACCTGATAAGTGGGGATAGTTCAAGATGTTCTGTCGAAATTGGCATGTACATCAAGACGTCGTCAGCATAGACCAGGCAGTTGATATTAAATGATTGGATGAGATCACAAATGGGTTGCATATAGACATTGAATAGCAAGGCGGATAGAGATGAGCCCTGTGGAACACCTTTAGTTTGGGGGAAGGAATCGGAGTTGGAGGGGCCAGAACGGACATGTTGCCAGCGATCAGTGAGGTATGAAGCGCACCATGACAAAGCTGAAGCTTGAACTCCCTTCTCTCTGAGGCGTAGCAGGAGAACTTCGTGGTCTACGGTGTCAAATGCGGCAGCAATGTCCATGAAGATCAGTGCAAAGCCTTGTCTGATGTTATCGAGACCTAAGGTTATGGTGTTGAATAAGGTTGTGAGTAATATTTCAACACCATGTGCTTCGCGAAATCCATGTTGGCAGGGATGCAGGGGTGCATTAGTATCTATGTGATCTTGTAATTGGCGTAGGGTAATCTTTTCAATGATTTTCGATAGGAGAGGTATGCTGGAGATAGGCCTGTAGGATTCCATCATCGAAGGGTCCAACTTATTGTTTTTTAGGAGTGGTCTGATAGCCGTCTGTTTCAGGCTTTGAGGAAATGTTCCAGTAGAGAACGATACATCAATCAATTTGGATAGGAATGGGCTGAGCTCGGCACGCAGGGCCTTTATCCAGGGAGCTAGACACGGATCGGAGGGTGCTGTTGTAGTGTTTATGTTTAGGATAGTGTCTTGAATGACTCTGTCAGATGGAGTAGAAAATGATGTGAAAGTGTGTTGGGACCCACTCAAGAAATGACCAAGAGGAGGTTGTGGGATGGAGAAAAGTAGGCTGGCTGGTATGGGGGGCTTAGCAGTGTGAGCAAGCTGATTACTTTTCTTACGCAAGTAATAAGCATATTCTTGTGAGTCTGGGTAGGGTAAGTTCTCTTGAGATGGCTCCTTTGCTAGAGATTTCACAATTTGGAAAAGCTCGTGGGGTTTGTTCAAGGAGCGTTGTAGTCTTTTTGCATGATATTGTTTCACTTGTTCTCTTTCCCCAGTAGGTCATGTATTCTTATTCTCTGAAATGTACTGGTTTAATATTTGCAGTGTTGCCTTTTGAAAGGTAGAGTATGGTGCTTTGTGAATCCTGGTAGTGCTGTTACAATACGTCAGATTTGCTATGGGTTCTAAATGGGCAGTGTTTGTAGTAGTTCCTAATGTGCCTGGCGGTTGGCACTGGATTATAGTAACGTAGAAATCTTTTAGTCTTTCTTTATCCATACACTCATTAAGAGGCATGTTTACTAAAAATTAGTGTATGGTGACATTATGCAAATATTTATGCAAATGAAGCACATTATGCAAACAAGGCCCCGCACATGGCCCTGCACCCCCCTTGGGCCGCCCCTGGATGAGAGTATCAGAAGAAAGGTGTATACACAAAAAGAAAGAGCACTTGAGGGTGCAATGGGGCTTAGAGATATGGAACTGCAGGAGAGTGAGATGAATAGAGGACAGATCAACAAATCAACTGAAGAGGAAGAAGGGGAGAAGGACCCAGAGGTGGAGGAATACAAGATCAAATGCCTAGTCCGCATGGAAAAAGATGAATATGCTGGGTTCCAGGCATGGAAAAGACTATCCTAAGTTAAATATAATACCTAATATTAAAAGTATGATAATTAAGATAAACAAGACCATATCCTGTATAAAAGGGACCATTTATTGACGTCACCAAAATAAATCTAATACAATATTATTCAGCTAAAATTATTACTGAAAGAATACTAATCAACTTAAGTGCAGGGCCAGAAGAAAAAGCAAATCAAATGGAAAATAAAATTGTGTGCGGAGGTATCCCTGATAAAACAGGTAGAGTTGTGGTCAACATTGACACCCTTGTATTTTAGGTATGTTGTGTACAATATCTTGAGAAATAATTGGAAATATTCCAACTGGATGTCATCATATTTTAATAGTATATTCAAAGGTATACAAAAAAAAAGATGTCTGTGCAACTTAAGACATAGTAATTGCTGAGAAAAACACAAAATATGGCCTGGACAGGATTAATGGCAGCCTTCACTAATATTTTGTTGTACAACCCTTGGCAGTGATGACAGTCTCCAAATGTTTCTTGTAGCCATCTATGTTTCATACATGTGTCTGCTGGTAGTTTCTCCCACTCAACTGGGATTTGTTCCAGCTTATGAATGTTTCCAGGATTCCTTTAACCAGTGGCAGATTTCAGCTTTTTCCAAAGGTTCTCGATTGGACTGAGTCAGGACTCATTGCTGGTCAGTTTAACACAGTCTAGTTTTTCATTTTTAACCAATTCTTTTGTATTTTTGGATTATGTTTTGGGTCATTGTCCTGCTGGAGGACCCTTGACCTTCAACCCAGACCTAGCTTTCTGACACTAAAGTAGCACACTTCGCTCCAAAATACCTTGGTAGTCTTCTGACATCATGATTCCTTTAATACGTCCCAGGCTTCCAGTTCCTGAGGGAGCAAAACAGCTCCACAACATTATGGAACCTCCATTATATTTAACCGTAGGAAGGGTGGGTTTTTTTTATTTATAAATTTCATTTCTTCACCTGTAAATGTATCGCTGGCCTGCTTTGCCAAAGAGCTCAAGTTTGGTTTAATCTGACCACAGAATATTTTCCCAGAAGATTGTGGTTTCTCAAGGTGGGTTTGGGCAAAGACCAGGTGTGCCTTTTTATGTCTGTTTTTGAGCAGTGATGTTCTCCTTGTCCTTCATCCATGAAGTCCTTCTTTGTTTAGTGCATAGCCTATGGTGTGGGTTGAAATCACACTCCAGATTGTTTCAGTTCAGCCTTAACCTCTTTGGATGTTGTACATGGTGTTTTTCCAACAGTTTGAGCTCACCTTCAAAGACTTCTTGGATTAATTTTCCTCTTCTCACCATGTCCTGGGAGGTTCTCTACAGTTCCATAACAGAAAACTTCTTAACATTGCAAACTGTAGACACAGGAATCTCAAGGGCTTTGGATATGGCCTTATACCCCTTTGACATTTGGCAATAATGGCTTTTCTGATGCTCTCAGGCGCTCTCGTCCTCACCATTGTGAAAAATGGAACAGGGAGTAAAAGTGGCCATTTTAAACATTAGAGTCATCATTAATTGATCAATTCAAGTTATGCGAGCACTGGCGATTGATCACAAGTGCGTCTAATTTTACTACAATGGGAAGTGGTTCTTCTGTTCACACTGATTTGAATTGTTTATAAGGGTGTCAAATAATCATGTCCTGGAAATGTCCCATTTCTATACTATTTCCTTTTTTAATTGGTCTTGTTTTATTTGAATCTTCAGCCCCGATCGGCACCATCAGCAGGGAGCAGAAGGTGAGCTCCTCCTGCTCCCCACCACGAGGCACCAATCAAAGCCAGCTGCAGGGAACATTTAAAATCCAGGACGCCGCAGACACTCCTGCGCCTGGCGGGCCCACACCTAAGGGCCTCACCAGAGGGCCCTTTGGCATGACCCATAGACATGGAAATTAGGTGCCATATTATTGCTCTATCCAGAGCACAGTATGTAATAATTAAAAGCCTTAAAAAAAAAAGCTACTCAAGATGAAAGTATTAACCATATTGCTCTTGTAAGCCGTTTTTTACTCTATAATATTTAAGCCTAATAATTATAACGAAAACTCATAACCTTTAATTATAGGCTGCCCAATCTAAAGTCTGTTACCACACTCATAATCTGTCACATTGTTTCTCTTATTGACCTCATAGTTGACTGTTAAAATGTAACAATGACATCGTTCAATTGTAGCTGCAGAAGTGTTACATATGTTCATTTATACTGTTTAAACGGTGACATTCTCTCTTTAACAAAATACTCCTTAAGGTAAAACTTTACTTCATTCACACTTCCCATGTTTTCATCTATATAATATTTAACTGAAAACTCAAAATTAGTTACTCAATTCCCTATCTGAATCTCCCCCCCCCCCCCCGCTAATGCTTCATTTTCACTGCTCATTCAAATACTAAGGGAAACACTACATCAGGCATGTCCAACAGGTGGATCGCGATCTACCTGTAGATCGCGGAGGGGTCAGAGGTAGATCGCCAGCCCCCCTTGGCTCCATCTCTCCAGCAGCTCGCCCCGTCGCTAGGAGAGAGCTCATGCTGGCAGGTTGTCTGCCGAGGGCTTGCCGCCGCTGCTGATCCTGTCTTTTTTCCCTGCCTGCGGGAATCTTGCCTGTGGGTGTATTGGGGGCGCTTGTTGTTTTCGTGCCAATAGTTTGTGGGTGCCCTAGGGGGCTGCCGCCCTCACCCCGTGATGAGACGCCACAGGCCTGGTGTCATACCTGGTCTCCTGCCTCTCAGAATCACCCATTCCTGCCCCCGCCCCAACACCCCTTAGAAGTTTGTTATATACCAGGCGATATCCATTTGCCCGGGCTTTACCTGAATACACTTACCGTATTAGTTGTGTCATGTGCTGGTCGTTGATCGCTTTATAGTTCACTTTCATTAAATGTTTTTGGGCAATCACAACAAAGTGTCAAGAATTTGGTGATTTTGACGGGCTTTTCAAATTTTGTTCTAACTTGCCTATGCCTTGCCTTCAAATTGGTTCAAACCATTGTGACCTTTGCTTGCCTCTGCAATTTTATTTTGCCTAGCCTTTGCGTTGATTCTACACTGTGTGCAAAATTTATTAAATCGCATGTGGTGGTATTTGAACTTGTTTGGCGGTATTTGATTTTATCTGGTTTGCTAGACAGGTGTTTGAGGTTTTTTTGATGATTGTTTGGTGGTATTTGATTATTGGTGCCAGTATGATGAATTCTTATTTTTACTTTCAGAAATAAATGTGTGGTTTTGGCATCTTCAATCATTGTACTGCACATCATCCAGAGGTCTTCAGTTCCTGTTGATCTTTAATACTTTAGGACTGTGACAGCCACCCCAGTATAACAAAGATGAGTGTTCCAAAGAAGAGCAAAACCTACCACTTTCATGATGAATGGGAAATGGACTACTTCTTCATCATGGTGAAAGACAAGTGTTGTTGTCTAATTTGTAATGCCCCAGTATCCTTGCCCAAAAAGGGTAATCTGGAACGTCATTATAAGGCTCTACATAGCAATATGTTTGATGCTGATTTTCCACCCAAAAGTGAAATTTGTAAACTGAAGCTCAAAGAACTTAAATCAAAATTGGCTACTCAGCAACAGTTGATGGTGAAGCCAAGGTCACATTCGGTCAATGCAACCATAGCATCCTTCAAGGTCAGCAACCTGATCGCAAAGAAATGCAAACCTTTCACTGAAGGGGAATTTGTAAAAGATTGTTTTCTTGAAGCAGCTGACAATCTTTTTGAAGGATTTAAAAATAAGAAAGAGATCATAGCTGCTATTCAAGATGTACAATTGTCAAGAAACACCGTCATGTGGTGAATAGAAAAGATGTGTGGAGACACAACTGAACAATTGTTGGAGGATGTTTCAAATTGTGTTGCTTTCTCACTCCAACTGGATGAATCTACAGACATAAGAGACAAAGCCAAGTTACTAGTCTTTATCCGGATGTTTTTTGAAGACTTCAGTGTTAAAGAAAACTACTTGGAATAATCTCTTTAAAAGGGAGAACTACCGGTCAGGAAATATTCAGCTCTTTCCATTCTTTTGTGACAAAGTGTAATCTTCCATTGCATAGACTTGTTTTCATCACTACTGATGGAGCAAGAGCAATAACAGGTGAGGTTAACGGTTTCATAGCCCTCTGTAGACAGCATGACGACTTCCCAGATTTCCTTTCTTGCCACTGCATCATTCACCAGCAAGTTTTGGCAAGCAAGAGACTCAATACAAAGACTGTCATGGACATCACTTTCAAAATTGTAAATTCAGTTTGTGGAAGATCACTTCAAAAACGGGTTTTCAATCTTACTCTTGATGAAGGGGCAGCGAAAATCATTTTACACACAGATGTAAGGTGGCTAAGTAGGCAGAAATTTCTGCAAAGATTTTGTGATTTGCTGAATGAAATAAGAAGTTTTTTGAAGGAGAGGGGAGATGACCAAGCAGAGTTGGAAGATGAGGAGTGGTTATGTGATCTGACATTTCCTGCTGACTTTACAGGTGAACTAAGTGATATGAACCTTGAACTACAAGGTAAAAACAAATGCATTGGGGAGATGAGTACAGTTTCATCCTACAAGATCAAATTTGAGCTAATGATGACTGACCTTGCAAACAACACTTTTGATCATTTTCCTAATACGCAGGACCATCTGGGACAATATCCAAATTTTGTTTTTCAGAACGAAAAGTATGTGACAGAAATCTGTTCTGTTATCCAGGAATTCGAAAATAGATTCTATGACTTCCAAAAAATTGGAACAGTTGTGGAGTACTTGTCATCCCCATTCAAAGTAGATGTGGACATTAAAGAAACTGCAGCTGCTATCAGTAAAAATTACTCACTGAACAAGTCATCTCTTGAAAACAAAATATTAACCCTTAAAAATGACATTTTTCTCAAGACCCGTGCTGAGCAAGAATTGTTTTGGAAGCTAGTGCCTAGAGACAAATTTCCCAATTTGAGAAGATGCAGTGAAGCTGTACACTCCTGTTTCAGTTCAACATATTTGTGTGAATCTGCATTTTCCCATCTGAAAATGGCAAAGAGTACAAATGTTCCAACATGACAGATGAACATCTCCAGGATTCCCTGAGACTGGCCCTCACGCAATATTCAGCCAACTTCAAAAAGCTGGTGGATGAAATGCAGGCTCAGACGTCTCACTAATGAGCAAGAGCAAAATATTAAAGATTGTGCAAAATCAGCCTAGATCAATACTTGACCTAAATTTAACACAAATTACTCAATAAAAGTTAAAGAGAAAGTTATTACTCAATAAAACTTTAAGAAAAAATGTACTTTCCATTTCCCCTTGCAGTTCTTGTTGGATCTTCTTCTCTCTGTTTTGTTTTTGCTTAATTTGCTTAACAGCTGATCACATCCAAGTAAATGACAGAAGGTTCATTAGAAATGGGAGGGGTGGAATCCTCCAACTTTATTGGGTTAAAATTTAATTTGTAACTAATTTAAAACTTAATTTTCATGGTGGTAGATCACCGGCACTTTTGGCCGGAAAAAGTAGATCACGACCTGTTCGAAGTTGGACATGCCTGCACTACGTGATCTAAACTAAAATTCATTGGTCATACTCTGATTTGTTCTAGATATATCCTAGTGATTTCTCCCAGAGAACTCCCAAACCATCTGTTTTACCATTACATATACTGCTTCAACCTTACTCTATAATTGCAAAGATGTATTCTCATCATTCTTGGAACAATTATACTATCTTATTTAATGCTACTCCAGGAACCCTATGTCGATAAAGAACAGACACATGAATGGTTAAGGAGAAAGATGAGAGATTGACAGTTGCAACGCAGGACAGTGGATTTCAGACAAGATGGTTTACAGTGAGCACTGAAAAACTGGCATAAAAGAGAAATTAGACGTACCTGCTAATTGTTGTTCCTTGAGGAACTCCAGCCAAGTCCCTCACCTCTGGGTAGTGCACCTCCTCCACAGCATGGAGACTGGGCATGTCAGAATTCTGAAGTCACTTGTACTTATCCTGCTGGCACCTCCCACCAGCTCCCAGTGACCTGAGAAAGCAGACTCAAAGGAGCAACAAATAAGTAGCTATACTAACAAGTAAATACAATAACTCCTTCTTTGTAAGCTTAACCATCCCTCTGAACGAAGTGGATAACTGCTCCTCCCCTCCATGAAGGAAAATGAACAGAACAAGAGAAAACGCAAAGAATGCGCAAAGGAGAAGAAAAGGAGAAATCATTCCTTGGAGAGAAAATACTTACGGTATCCTGACGCTGCAGTCGTCCGGACCGCAACCAACTGTTCGATAGATTATAAAGTCTCGGGTGGGAATCGGGACTGGAGTTCCTCAAGGAACAACAATTAGCAGGTAAGTCTAATTTCTCTTTCCTTATTGTCCCTCCAGTCCAGTCCCTCACCTCTGGGATGTAGCAGAGCAGTAAATTAATGGGAGGGACCTGTCCAACCGGACCTCAAAACCGCCGAACCGAAACAGGCATCCCCTGCCACCTGAACATCTAACCGGTAATGCCTACTAAAAGTATGCAAAGAAGACCATGTAGCTGCCTTGCAAATTTCAGTCAGAGGAACCAAACTATGTTCCACCCATGAAGCTGCCAGAGCTCTTGTAGAATGAGCCCGTAAGCCTACTGGAACTTGACGACCTTGCAAGATATAAGCTGATGCTATCGTCTCACGGATCCACCTAGAAATGGAAGCCTTGGCTGCTGCTTTACCTTTACAAGGTCCCCCAAAGAGAATAAACAAACGCTCAGATTTGCAAAAAGGCTCCAAAGCTTTCAGATAACAGCGGAGAACTCTCTTACTATCCAACTGGCGCAAACTACTGTCTGTGACGCTGTCCCCCAACACCGGTAGGGACACAGACTGACGGCAAAACCACCTTTGGCAGAAAGATGGTTCAGGACGCAACACCACCTTCTCCCGAGAAAAAGTCAGAAAGGGCTCCCTACAGGACAAAGCCTGTAACTCTGAGACTCTACGCGCTGAGCAGATTGCTACTAGAAAGACTGTCTTTAGAGTCAAATCTTTAATAGAGGCCTGATTCAAGGGTTCAAAAGGCTCCCTCGTCAAAACCCCTAAAACCAAACTGAAATCCCATGGAGGAATCACAACTCTGCGTGAAGGACGCAAACGGGCCACCGAT
Source organism: Ichthyophis bannanicus (assembly GCA_033557465.1). NCBI lineage: Eukaryota > Metazoa > Chordata > Amphibia > Gymnophiona > Ichthyophiidae > Ichthyophis > Ichthyophis bannanicus. The sequence continues at coordinate 1,553,247,127 of CM066031.1, read as the reverse complement.
CTCAGAAAACGCACGATGTCTGGATGAGACCCCAAAGAAACTCCATGAACCTTTCCTCGATAACACGCAATAGCAGCCAACTGCACCCTCAATGAGCTAGCTGCTAGCTCCTTATCAAAACCATCCTGCAGGAAACTCAAAATCTCCGGAATTAACACCGTAGAAGGCTGCACCTGTTTGACCGTACACCAATCTTCAAATGTACGCCAGACACAAACGTAAGCTAAGGAGGTCGACCCTTTTCTAGACAAGAGTAAGGTAGAGATCACCAAACTAGAATAACCCTTCTTCCATAGCCTTGCCCTTTCAATGGCCAAGCCATAAGCGAGAACCGATCCACCTGAGGCATTTGTGGAGGACCCTGCAATAGGAGATCCTCCCGAGACAGCAACCACCATGGTTGTCCATCGAGAAGGCGTATCAAGTCTGCGTACCACAGATGACGCGGCCAATCCGGAGCAATCAAAATTATGCACCCTCAATGAGCTTCGATGCGTTGAACCACTCTTCCTATGAAAGCCCACGGAGGGAAGACACAGAGGAGCCCCTGCGATAGCCACAGTTGCAGTAAGGCATCCAGACTTTTGGACATCCTCTCTCGTCTCCTGCTGAAGAAGCGGCTGGACTTGGCTGATCGGAAGGTCGCCATGAGATCCAGAACGGGAGATCCCCACCTGCTGATTAACTGAGCATAGACCTCTGGGTGAAGCTCCCACTCTCTGGGGTCCACTCGAACTAGGCTGAGGTAGTCTGCCGTCACGTTGTCTGACCCCGCAATGGGTGCTGCCAACAGTGCCAGGAGTCGAGGCTCCACCCACTTTAACAAGGCCTCTGCCTCCTCTTCCAGCGCCACGCTGCCTGTACCCCTTGCCGATTGTGATATGCCTCCGTGGAGACACTGTCTGACAGGACTCGTACCGTGTGACCTCGTATGTTCGATATGAAGGCACGAAGTACTAGAGCAACAGCTTGCAACTCTAGCCAGTTGATAGACCACTGTACCTCTTGAGCGCTCCAGTTCCCCTGCGCGAAAAGGTCCCCGCAATGAGCTCCCCAACCCGCCAGACTGGCATCTGTCAACACAGGAACCCACTGAGGTTGTTTGAGAGGCATGCCTGCCACCAAGTTTTCCAGTCGCAACCACCACTGAAGAAACGTCCGAACCTCCAGCGGACAGGTCAGACGCTTTGATAGAGAATCTCTCTGGTGAGACCAGCGACAGAGTAGGGACCTCTGCAAGGGACGCATGTGTGCCCTGGCCCATGGCACTACTTCAAATGTGGCCGCCATTGTTCATAGAACCTGCAGATAGAGCCACACTGACAGCGCCAAACTCCCCAAAAACTTGCGCACCAAGAGCTGTAGCCCCTGGGCCCGGAGCTCCAGCAGAAACACTGCTCCGACTCGCCTGTCGAATCGAACCCCCAAGTATTCTAGACTCTGAGAAGATTACAATCGACTCTTGGCAACATTGACAACCCAACCGAGACTCTTTAGGAGCTGTACCACTCTGGCTGTAGCACGTACACTCTTGGCTCTGGATTTTGCCCGAATCAACCAATCGTCCAGATAAGGGTGAACCAACACCCCTTCCCTGCGAAGAGCCGCCGCCATCACCACCATTATCTTGGTGAAGGTCTGAGGAGCCATTGCTAGGCCGAACGGTAATGCCTGGAATTGAAAATGTCTCAATGGCACTGCAAATCGTAGGAACTGTTGATGATCCAGTCTGATTGGAATATGCAGATAAGCCTCAGTGAGATTGAGAGAAGTCAGAAACTCTCCTTGTTGCAAAACCACTATTATGGATCGCAACATTTCCATACAGAAATGTGGCACACGAAGACAGCAGTTTACCCCCTTGAGGTCTAGGATAGGCCGAAAGGTTCCATCCTTTTTGGGCACCACGAAATAAATGGAGTATCGACTGCAACTGTAGAGTTCTGGAGAAACCGGAACAACCGCTCCCAGCTGCAAAAGACGTGACAGAGTCTGCTTTACCGCCACTGCCTTGCCCCGTCCCCTGCAAGGCGAGAGAACAAATGAATCGACGACCGGTCCAGCAAACTCGAGGGCATACCCTTCGCGAATAACCTTCAACACCCATTGATCGGATGTTATACAGACCCAGGCTGGGTAAAAGTCCTGCAGTCAACCTCCTATGGACTGAATCCCTACCTGGGTCCTCCTCGCTTCATTGGGTTTTCTTAAAGCTGGCGGACGAGGTACCAGCGAAACCTCTTCCCGCGCCTTGGAACCCCCGAAATCCTTGACCTCGAAAGGGATTACTTCCTCTCTGGAAACTTCCCAGGCGTGAAGTTCAAAAACGCTGAAAATCCGGAGGATGACCTCTCAAAACTGCTGCGGTCTGCCCCGGTTTCGGCTTATCTTCCGGCAAGCGACCACCTTTTAATTCTCCCAAGTCCTTAACCAGCTTATCAAGATCCTCTCCGAACAATAGTTTTCCTTTAAAAGGAAGCTTGCTAAGTCTTGACTTGGAAGAACTATCCTCTGACCAATTCCTTAACCAAAGATAATGACGAGCTGCCACCAGCAACGCCATACTGTTGGCCATTGCTCTAATGAGGTCATAATGGACATCAGCTAGGTAAACCGCACTGGATTCCAGCCTATTTATGTCTGCCAACTGATCCTGCACCTGTTCCCCTGACTGTTGCAAGCGTTGCGACCAGTGAAGACAAGCTCTCGCAACCCACGCTCCACAAATTGAGGCTTGTAACGAGAGCGCATTGACCTCAAACGCCTGCTTCAACAATGAATCCACTTTACGGTCTTGACCGTCTTTTAAAGCAGCGCTATCTTCCACCGGAATCATTGTCTTCTTTGTAACCACCGAAACTGCCGCATCTATACGCGGAGAGCAAAACAGCTCCCGCTCTTGGACAGCTAAGGGGTAGAGACGAGACATAGACCAGACGCCCCTTAGACCTGCCTCTGGCAAATCCCACTCATCCTGGATCATCTGCTTGACCACCCTGTGAATGGGAAAAACTGCCTGGGACTTCCGTACTGCCTGAATGAGAGGATCCTCCAATCCCTCAGCCTCTGTAGGTGCAACTACCGAGAGGTTCAGAGCTTGTAGAGACTCCGTAATGAGTGCTGTGAGCTCTTCTTTCCTAGAGACTCAAATAATCCTCGCCTGATCCTCCGGCTCTTGAATTTCACCTTCCTCGAGCTCTTCACCGTTCTCTGGATCCATGTTGAATTCATCACCCTCGAGCCAATCCGACCCAAGAGTCTGCTCGTCCCCCAACTTAGCTCTCTTAACCGGTCTGCCTTCTGCAGTGCCCGGCTTGTCCGCGGCAGGCTGAATCACCCCGGCACCAAGAACCGCAAGATCCGTAGCAGTCCCCAGCTGACATAAATAGTAAGCCTGGTGCAGCAGAAGAACAAAATCTGGGGGAAAAAACCCCAGAGCAGCTCCGCTAACTACAGTAGGATTAGATGGACCCGGTCGCAGCAGACCTGTAACAATCGGAGAGGCAGGAGACTCTAGCAGAGACCCCCCCCCCCTTCTATTGGAACTGCGAAACCTTGTGCAGCCACTGGAGTCACCTCCTTTGACTTATCCTGGAGCTCCTGTTCCATATTTAGTGCTTCTGCTTTGCAACCCCGACACACGCTTGTGTCAGATACCGTCCCCGGCAGGTACCACAGACGAGGCACTATGGGCGTGTAGGCATCAAAGTTTGCTGACTAAGAATTCAAACAGAAGCACTTAATATAAAACAAAAGGAATACAATCACCCTATTTCTTTTTTTTTAACTCCTCTTCTTCTTCTCTGCATTTATAAAAATACACCGATGCTCCTGGCCCCTTAAAACAGGCTAGCCAGTGTACTTGAGAAAAAAAGAGAAATTAGACTTACCTGATAATTGTTGTTCCTTGAGGAACTCCAGTTCAGTCCCTCACCGCTGGCTTGTGTACCTCCTCCTGCAGCATGGAGACTGGACCTTTCAGAATCGTGGCATCACTGGAAGCATTCTGCTGGTCTCTCCCATCAGTCCCCAGTGTTCTATTGACAAAGCAGACTCAAAGGAGCAACAAATAAGTAGCTATAGCAATAACATGCAACAATTAACTCTTATAAATATATATTTTTAAACTGAATTAAAATAACTCCCTCTGAACTGAGGAAACTCCTTCTTTCCCCTCTTATAAAAAATACAGCATAAAAAAAAGATAACTAAAAGAATACAACATCTAATAATACTTTGGGATGTCTTACCCAAAATGTGAATGTCACACCCCCCACCCCCCAAAACACAGAAACCTATGTTAAACTAACAAATCCCCGGGTGGGTATCAGGACTGAACTGGAGTTCCTCAAGGAACAATTAGCAGGTAAGTAATTTCTCTTTCCTTATCATCCCTCCAGTTCAGTCCCTCACCGCTGGGATGTAACAGAGCAGAAATTATTGGGAGGGACCTGTCCACCCGGATCGTAATACCGCAGACCCAAAACAGGCATCCTTTGCTGCCTGAACATCTAGGCTATAATGTTTACTGAATGTATGGAGAGAAGACCAAGTGGCTGCTCTGCAAATATCCACCGGCGGAACCAAACTATTTTCCGCCCAAGAAGTCGCTTGTGCCCTAGTAGAATGAGCCGAAACCCTACGGACACCTGATGACCTTGCAAAATATAAGCTGACACTATTGCCTCTTGTATCCATCTGGCAATTGAAGCTTTGGCTGCCGCTTCTCCTTTACGCGGACCCCCAAAAAGCACAAACAAGTGTGTCAATTTGCAGAAGGACTCCGAGACCTTCAATTATCAACGAAGGACCCTCTTTACATCCAGCCGCCGCAAACTACAATCCAAGGCATCCTCCCCCGCAATATCCAACACTGGCAAAGAAACCACCTGATTCACATGAAAAGGTGAAACCACCTTAGGCAGAAAAGATGGAACCGGTCTCAATACAACTTTTTCCCTAGAGAAAGATAGAAACGGTTCCCGACAGGACAATGCCTGCAACTCCAAAATTCGACGAACCGAACAAATGGCCACCAAAAACACCATCTTTTAAGTTAAATCTTTGACAGAAGCCAGATGCAAAGGCTCAAAGGGCTCCCTGGTCAAAGCTCCTAGAACCAAGTTGAGATCCCACAGAGGAGAAACCAACCTGCGAGAAGGTCGTAATCGGGATACTGCTTTCAAAAAACGAATCACATCAACATGTGACCCCAAGGCCACTCCTTGGACCTTACCTCGACAACAAGAAATAGCTGCCAGTTGGACCCTTAATGAACTGGCCGCCAAACCCTTATTGAAACCATCTTGCAAAAAACTTAATATCATAGGCACAGAGACCTTGGATGATCAAAGTTGACGCTGAGCGCACCAATCCTCAAAAATATGCCACACGCGAATATATGCTAGAGAAGTGGACCTTTTTATAGCTATGAATAAGGTAGCAATTACCTCCCCATAATAACCTTTTTCCTTAACCGAGCCCTTTCAATGGCCAAGCCCTAAGCGAGAACTGATCCACCTGAGGCATTCGCAGAGGACCTTGAACCAGAAGATCCGCTGTCGCAGGTATTCGCCAAGGCACTCCATCGAGAAGACGTACTAGATCCGCATACCATGGACGTTGCAGCCAATCCAGCGCTACTAACACCACTCTCCCCTGGTGAGCTTTGATGCACTGAACTAATCGACCTATGAACGCCCACGGGGGAAAAACATAGAGAAGACCCTGCTTGGGCCATTGTTGCATCAAAGCATCGATGCCTTCCAACATTCTTTCGCGTCTTCGACTGAAAAACTGACTAGCCTTGGCCAATTGGAAGGTTGCCATGAGATCCATAACCGAAGGCCCCCACCTGATGACTATCTAAGCAAAGACTTCCAGATGAAGCTCCCCTTCTCTGGCATCCACTCGAACTCTGCTTAGAAAATCCGCTGTCACACTGTCCGTCCCTGCAATGTGTGCTGCCAACAAAGCCTGAAGTGGAGGCTCTACCCAGACAAACAACATCTCTGTTTCCTCCTCCAGAGCCACGCTTCCCATGCCACCTTGCCGATTGAGATAAGCCACTGTCGCAGCATTGTCCATCAGTACACGCACTGCTTGGCCCCGCACCAAGTTTTCGAATGCTCAAAGAGCTAGCGCTACCGTCTGCAACTCCAACCGATTGATCGACCATTTGGCCTCCTGCTCATTCCAACGTCCTTATGCAAACAGATCTCTGCAATGAGCTCCCCAGCCTGCAAGACTTGCATCTGTTAATAACGGAATCCATTGCAGCTGCTCCAGTGGCATGCCTGCGGCCAGATTCTTCGGGCAAAGCCACTATTGAAGAGACTTCCTGACCAGCAACGACAAGGAAGTTGTTTGCACATGGAATCGTTCTGATGCAACCAACGCCTGAGCAATGACCTCTGTAACAGGCGCATGTGCACTCTGGCCCAAGGCACTACGTCTACTGTTGCTGCCATCATCCCTAGAACTTGAAGGTAACTCCAGGCTGAGGGCGCTGGAGTCCTTAAAAACGTGCGCACCCGACATTGAACTGTCTGAACCCGCAGATCTGGCAGAAAAACTGCCCCCAAACGGGTGCCGAACCGTACTCCTAAGTACTCCAGAACTTGAGATGGACTTAAATGGCTCTTGGATGCACCGACTACCCAACCGAGACTCTGAAGAAACTGCACCACTCTGCTTGTTACTCGAATACTCTCTGACTTGAATTTCGCCCATATCAGCCAATTGTTGAGATAAGGGTGCACCAATATACCTTCTTTTCGCAGAGCCGCCGCTACCACCACCATTACCTTGGTGAAGGTACGTGGTGGAGCTGTCGCTAGACTGAAAGGCAATGCTTGAAACTGAAAATGCCCGCACGGAAGCACAGACCTTAGGAACCTCTGATGCCCTGGCCTGATAGGAATGTGTAAGTATGCCTCGGTCAGATCGAGTGACGTCAAAAGTTCTCCCACTATTACCAACGGTAATGTTTCCATTTGAAATTGAGGTACTCACAGAGAGCGATTCACACCCTTGAGGTCTAGAATAGGACGGAATGACCCGTCCTTTTTTGGAACCACGAAATAAATAGAGTATCGACCGACGCCGTAAAACTCTTGCGGAACCGGAACCACCAAATGAAGAAGACGCTCCAACATCTGCCGTACCGCAGTCGCTCTTTCCTGCCCTCTGCAAGGAGAGAGAACAAAAGAGTCTACTATCGGCCGAGCAAATTCGAGAGCATAGCCTTTGCGAATGACCTCTAACACCCACTGATCGGATGTTATCTGGACCAGGCTGGAAAAAACTTTTGAAGCCGACACCCAACTGGCTGAATACCTGCCTGGGCCCGCCTCGCTTCATTGTGACTTTCTAAGCGCTGCGGCAGAGGAACTAGCAAATCCTCTGCCCGCCACTCGAAAGCCCTGAAAACCTTGACGAAGAAAATCTTCCTCTTTGAAAACCTCCAAACCGTGAGGTACAAAACCGCCTGAAGTCCCGAAACTGACCTCGCACAACTGGTTGAGAACGACCTTGCTTTGGCCTATCCTCCTTAACTAATTGCCAAAAACCCAACTATTGCTAACTTGGGTTTTAGAAAAGAATTATTCTATGTATGATCAGCAATATTATCATCAATGCTTCGGGGTAGCAATGGGTGCAACTGTTGCACCCTCGGTAGCGGCATTGTATATGTCTCATTTTGAAGATATTTATTTGTACGGTTCAACAGGATTCAGTCACATTTCTTTCTGGAAACGTTTTTTGGATGATATATTTTTCGTCTGGACAGGCTCCTTAGTTGAATTGCAACAGTTTTTAATCTGGATAAATACATTACATGCTCATATTCGATTCGAAGCTAAGTTTCATTTTTCTCATATTGAATTTTTGGACATGTTATTATATAAAGAGCAACAACATATACTGTCCACTTTATATAGGAAACCAGTACAACGTAACACTTTGCTGCGATTCACTAGTTATCATCCTGGCCCCCTATGGAGAGCACTACCAGTGGGGCAATTTTTGCGCATCCGCAGATTGTGCTCAACAATAGCAGAATTCCGGAAGCATGTGGGAGATTTAAAGTCACGTTTGTTTGCACGTGGATATCCTTCACAGTTGATAAATTGGGTATATAAATGTGCTTTGTATACCCACCCTGAGTGGTGGGATAATGACCGAGGTCTTCTGTCGGGAATGAAGCACAATTTGTGGGAGTGCTTCCTTATATGCCTCACACGTCAGCGGTATCAACAATTTTGAAAACTTACTGGCATATTCTGACTCTCCATGAATGCTTTCGGCGTCCTCTTATGTTGGTTTATTGCCGGAGCGCAAATATATCGGATCGTATTGTTCACACCAGTTCTTTATTTCAGACAGCCGATCAAGTGGAAGCTAGACATCGTGCTTGCGGGTCCTGCGATTTTTGTACCACTACTATAGAATGTACTGAATGGAGTGACCCACATTCACGATGTAGATACAGATTAAATTTTGCCACAAATTGTGATTCGTCTTTTGCAGTTTATTTAGTAATTTGCCCCTGTGATAAAATTTATATTGGCATGACAACACGAGTAGTGAAAAAGCGCCTGCGAGAACATTGCTCTCAGATCACCACCAAAGTACTGGCAGCACCAATGGTACAACACTGCATTCAATACAATCACGAATTTGGCCATTTAAAATGGCTAATACTGGATATATTTCCTCCACTGCCAAGAGGGGGAGACCGACAACGTCAACTTCGTTATAAAGAGCAAAGATGGATATATGTGCTACAATCCACCTCTCCTAGCAGTTTAAATACTGAAGTAGAATGGTGGTCTTTACAATAAACTTGAATCATATAGTGTCAGTACGCCTTTCATGATCTCATTTTAACACTTCATTTCCGATGATGTCGTTACACTGCTAGTGGAGCAGGAAGTTGGGTTAATGCAACTTGATTAAGAGCTGTGGGAGAAATAAGCTTGAAACACAATGATTGTGTTGTGGCACCCAACGGAACAATGGCAGCACTTAACGGCATAGTAATGCCATCTGGGGAGCAGCGGTTGATTGAGTGGAAGCGGTATCTTTGAGTTAAAGACTGTACCTCCGGAAAGTAACAGAATGATACATTGTTTCCACAAATCCTTCCAGATGAGCATTTGAGTGCTATGCAGTGTTGATGATATAAGTGCACTATGGATTTAGGCACATTAAGTTAAATTATCAATGACTTATAGTCAGTTTTATTGAAAATAACTCAAGACTTTGCGGTGGTTGGTTCTGGGGAACACATAACCTCACGCATTTTGACCGTTTGGATGTTTTTTGAATATTGATTAAAATGGAGGGCCTGTTGCAAGAGAGTGATTCTTCACCCTCATGACAGGTGATCCGACAAAAATTCATTACAATATTTCTGCCCAGTTTGTCAATGGGAAAATAGAATTGGTGGCTTTATTTGAGGTCTATCTAGTTTTTTGGTTGGCCTATCCTCCGGCAAATGTCCGCCTTTTGATTCCCCCAAATCCTTGACCAATTTGTCAAGATCCTCTCCAAACAACAACTTCCCTTTAAAAGGAAGTTTACTAAGACAAGACTTGGAGGAACCATCCGCCGCCCAATTTCTTAACCAAAGATAACGACGTGCGGCAACCAATGAAGCCATACTATTTGCTAAAACTCTGATTAAATCATAGTGAACGTCCGCTAAGTAAGTCGACCCCGACTCGAGCCGTGCCACATCAGCTAAATGCTCCTGTGTCTGCAGTGTCGGCTGCTGTAAGCACTGCGACTACCTTAGACAAGCTCTTGCTACCCTAGCCCCGCAAATAGAAGCTTGCAGCGACAGAGCATTAGCCTCAAAAGCTTGCTTCAACAAACCGTCCACCTTCCTATCCTGCGCATCTTTCAAAGCCACGCTGCCTTCTACCGGAATGGTCGTCTTCCTTGTGACCGCGGAAACCGCTGCATCTATACGCAGAGAATGAAACATCTCCCTCTCTTGATCAGCCAAGGGGTAAAGCCGATTCATAGACCTAACACCCAGCAAACCAGCCTCTGGCAAATCCCATTCACCTTGGATCATTTGTTTAACTACTCAATGCACCGAGATCACAGCTTGAGTCTGACGCACTGCTTGGATAAGAGGATCCTCCAAACCCTCCTCCTCCGTTGGTTGGAACAAAGAAAGATTGAGAGCCTGAAGGGACTCCGTAATAAGCGCTGTCAACTCCTCTCTCCAAAAAACTCTTATAATCCTTGCCTGATCTTCAGGCGCCTTAATCTCATCTTCCTCAAGATCCTCCATTCCTAAATCTGGATCTAACTCAATATTATCTGCATCTGGCCAATCTGAGACCAAATGCTGATACTCCAAAGACCGTGTCCTTTTAAGAGGTCTCACTAGCCCACTTACCAGCTTATCTGAAACTGACTGTGCCAGCGGTGACGGATCCTGCTGTCGCAAGCAATAAGCCTGATGCATTATCAATAAGAAATCTGGTGAAAAACTTCCTAGGGCCAACACCTGGCCTGTCGGATTCACCATAAGAGGCACAGACGAAGCCTCCAGAAGATATTCTTCCTCCAGCGCTCTAGGTGCTGAGTCCTCTCCTGAATCTCCTGCTCCATATTGTTTGATTCAGCAGCGCAGCCCCAACAGACCACCGCGCCTGAAACTGCGCCCCTACGCGACTCATACCCGAGACACTGTGGGCACTGTGATGATGAAGGCAGTTCAGAGGCTATGGGATGCCAGGAGAATGAACTCTGTGCCTTTAAGAGTGAGAGCATTCAGGGTTTCCCCAGCAACCGAGAACCTTTGACTCATAGCACAGTCACCATTAAGCCCCGCCCACTTCAGCACGTCAGGGCTGGAGTGAAGCCGAGCAGCTCCCACGTGTGCTGGGAAAAAGGCGTGGTCCCTGAGAGGGAGCAATTTAAAACTCCTGTGTTTGGAAAGTCAGGGAGAGGAGGACCGGAAAGTGAAGGAGGAAGATGAGGAGAAGAGAGAAGAAGGAGTGGCAGTGAACCCAGAGGACCTGGAAGAGAATCCAGAGGAAATGGAGCTAGAGGAGAAGGGGCCCAAGGAGGTACGAGAAGTGCTGGGCTCAAGCTCAAAGACAAGCAGTGGGATCTGCTTGGAACCGGTCCAAGGCAGTCTCAGCAGAAAGGAAGTTTGCTACAACGGAGAGAAGTGTCTGCAGAGAGAAAGCAGCATGGCTCTGGCAAGGAAAGAGGAGAGCTACTAAACGGCCCTGAACTAAGGCAAGTGTGTCTTCCAGAATTCCTGCCTGAAAGAAAGTTAAGAGAATTAGTTCCTGATAGAAGGAATAATTATAATAACCAGCTAAGCTCTAGCAGTAGAAACAATAGCTTGTCTGCAGGTCAGCACTCCCAGCTCTCTGAAGAAATACAGCAGAAAAAGGTTCTATTAGAGAGATTGAATGAAATGCTCCAGAAACAAACTAGTCAGCTCTACAGCCAGGTACCCTCTGAAGAATGTTGTGAGGATGCCATTGAGGAAATGGATATAGGAAGCTGCTATGAAGACTATGAAGATAGCTCCGATGAGATGCAGTGTTCTTATTGTAAAGCTAATGAATTAGAAGTGTGTTAAGCTTAAAACCTGTTTGAATGAGTGAATGCCATAGTAAGGAACTTACCTGCTTGAAGGACGCAGCACAGAGAACAGCTGAACGTTGTTAATCAAGCTGTTGCTCTGTAAGGCCTGAAACTGAAGGGAAAGCTCAATGGACATTTTAAAGCTGTTTCCGTTATAAAGGCGCTGTGAAGTAAACACTCCCATAAGAAGCTAATGTGCCCATGAGAAGCTTTATAATATGAGCTTTGAAAGCAAGTTCCTAAGAAGCTATCTATTGCTGATACCAGTATTCCTGTGCATACTTTTGTAAAAGTTATACCTTTGCTTTGGAGAAGAATCCCATTATTGTTTATTCAGCCTGTTACTTGTGAATATGATGGAAACCCCAGAACACAACAAATACATATTTCTCTGTTTCGCCTGACCACTTGTCTGCACAACTACTTTTGCCTAATATGGATACGTGAAATTACATATCCCAGCAGCCCTCCTGGCAGCCATATTGGGAGGACTTATTCTAGGGCAGCAAGGCGACTCCATCCTGGTGCCCGGCTATACGCCCAGCCAGGTGGGGGCGACAGCGCATCGGCATTAGCCACTAACAAATAAAGCTCAGCGTAGAAAGTAAAAATAAACCTGGCTTTTCTTTTTTTATTTTATATATATATATATATATATATATATATATATATATATATATATATATATATATATATATATATATATATATATATGTACTTTTAAAATAAATGAAAAACTAAATAAAATAAATGAGAGACCATAATTCTTTTTTAATAAATTTAAACTTAAAAAACATATATATGCTAAGCCGAAATGTAACAGTCTCTACCAAAAGAAACAACTGTATACACTCTAAAACCCTTGAAAAACAAATTAACAAACTGCTTCAAGGCCCGGAGGCAGAGAAAACGGCTTGCAAAACCGCTGAGCACAAAAAACCCGCAAAAACAACTGAATACACACTAAAAACGCCTAACAGCCTCCCCGATCGCTGATGGCTCACTCACCTCCGCCCTGAAAAATACCTCCGGTTTAATTTCGCCGTTAAAAAATGGCAGCCCTGCTAAGAGAAGGCTCAAAGCAGCTGCCACCGCAAGGACACTTAGAATCCTGCTCCTGCTCAAATGAAACCGTCCTGCCTTGCAAATCCTAAAGGCAGCTGTTTACTTTACCTGCACAACTCCCCTCCATCCACACTAGGAGGGGAGAGCAGACCAAATATTAAAATCAAACCGAGGAGAGAGAAGGAAATCCTAGTTCGATCCCTCCCCCGACTTATTTCTTTAAATTTATTTTTAAAAAAAGTATCTCCCCAAAATATAAATAAATTATAGGGAAACAAATTAAAATTAAAACCTGACTAAATCAGCTAACTGCTCATCCGTTCCTCTAATGAGCCCAGCACCTAGGCTCACTACATCCTCCTGTTGCATGGAGACTGGACACACTGGGGGCTGATGGGAGAGACCAGCGGAATGCTTCCAGTGATGTCACGATTCTGAAAGATCCAGTCTCCATGCTGCAGGAGAAGGTACACAACCCAGCGGTGAAGGACTGAACTGGAGGGACGATAAGGAACAGCTTTAAAAGGATCGCAGCAAAATGTGAACGGCAGTGCCGATTAAAAAACGCAGGAAAATAAAGAAAACCACTGCACTGACAGTGCTGAGGAAACCCCTTCAGCACTCACCACGAGGCAGTAGGCCGCGAATCGCCAAGAAAATAAAACCCGTGATCGGAGACTCATCTTACCAAAAACAGTTCCTCTGGAGTCCAAAGGAAGGTTTCCCCAATGCTGGACACTAATGCTGCGAGCAGAAGCAAAGTAAGAAGAGACAAACCGGCAGCATGTGAAAGGGAAAGCAGGCAAGATCACCGACGGTTCCTCTCCCGGTAACGGGAACCTGCCGGCAGGGAACACTTACAAGCTCAGCTCCTCCCCCCCCTGTACAGTCCAGAAGGGGAGTGTAGCCAGACAAGACAAAAATGGGCGAAAGAGGCAGCAGGAATCCTCCTCCAGAGACCCCTCCATCTGCCCTCAGCTGTCTCCTGAATTTTTCTTTTTTAAGGAAGCTTTAATACTAAGCCCAAATAAAACAAATGATAGGAATGAAAGAAACCTAAAACACTAGCGACCCTAAACTAATGCTCCGTATTCATCCCTCTAGTGAGCCCAGCACCTTGGCTCACTACCCCCTCTAGCTGCATGGAGACTGAGCACACTGGGAGCTGGTGGGAGGTGCCAGCAGGATAAGTACAAGTGACTTCAGAATTCTGACATGCCCAGTCTCCATGCTGCGAGAGGAGGTGCACTACCCAGAGGTGAGGGACTGGACTGGAGGGACGATAAGGAACAGATATATGTTGATTCCGTAAGAAAGACCTGGAAACAGCAACTCACCTCATAGCTGGCTGTGAAGTTCGGATGGTGGAAAATTTCTATACAGAAAGGCACAGCAAAGTAGCATGCCTCATCCATTGGAAACTTTGTATACACTACAATATCACTGTACCTGAAAAGCACTGGTATCATGACCTTAAGAGAATTACAGAGAATGAAGAGATTTATGATCACTTGGGACATTCCCATTCTGATGGATAAGAAATTGGATACAAGGAAACCCGACATAGTGGTAAAGGAGAAAAACACCAGAATGCCACATGTGTCAATTCTGAGTGGTTATTCTGTGAATCACATGGATAGGGAGAAGATCCTGAAATACCAATAAATGCAGTCAGAGACCAAGAAAATGTGGCAGAAAGATATCAAAATTCACAAATACAGTGAGAAATACAAAGTGTTACTCCAGGAACCTTATGTTGATCAAGAACTGAGACATGAATGGTTAAGGAGAGGTGAACTAGAACCAAAAGATGAGATTGATAGTCGCAGCCCAGGACACCTTGGACTGACCCAATATGGCATTTCCTATGTTCTTATGCACCCAACATATCCGGAGCTGATCCCCTACCCAACATTGCTGGTGCCACGGATGTACCAAGTCACGGCAACAACAATACTAATAGGTGTCACTTCCAGAGTGAGATTAAATGTGCAAGTCAAACAAAAATCACTCCACTAAAGACTCATACTTTCATCATAGGCTTACTGCTTCATAAGTACCTCAAAGAAGGAGAAAAAGGACCTCAGAATCATAAGAACATAAGATATGCCATACTGGGTCAGACCAAGGTCCATCAAGCACAGTATCCTGTTTCCAACAGTGGCCAATCTAGGTCATACGTACCTAGCAGTTTCCCCAAAAGACACAGGTTCCGCAATGCTTGTACTGGGTCAAGCATTGATATCCTGGGTCCCTTCTTAATAATGGTTTATGGACCTTTCCTCCAGGAACTTGTCCAAACCTTTTTTAAAACCAGCTACACTAACAGCCTTTACTACATCCTCCGGTAACAAATTCTGGAATTTGATTACACATTGAGTGAAAAAATATTTTCTTTTATTAGTCTTAAATAGTTTACCTTGTAGCTTCATTGCATGTCCCCTAGTCTTTCTATATTCTGATAACGTAAACAATCGATCTACGTTTACCCGTTCCACTCCGTTCATTAATTTATAGACTTCTAGCATATCTCCCCTCAGCCGTCTCTTTTCCAGGTTAAAGAGCCCTAACCTTTTTAGCCTTTCTTCATAGGAGTATCCTTCCATCCCCTTTACCATTTTGGTGGCTCTTCTCTGAACCTTTTCTAATAACGCTATATCCTTTTTAAGATACGGCGACCAGAATTGCACACAATATTCAAGGTGCGGTCTCACCATGGAACGATATAGAGGCATTATATTATCTTTTGTTTTATTTTCCATTCCTTTCCTTATGATACCTAGCATTCTATTTGCTCTCTTGGCTGCCGCTGCACACTGGGCCGAGGGTTTTATGTTTAAATGTGTTTATTGTCACTTCAAGATTATCAACATTACAGAGAAGGCAGACATAATTATCAACACATGATCAACAAAAACCATCATGGACACAAACTGCGCCATTAGTCTAATAACTTACTAGAACAAAGTGAAACTCACATGCCTTCATCTCCCATCCAGCATCCTTATACGATGCCCTTCCGCCATTAAGTAAGTAGTTAGGTTTTTAGTTGTTTGATCTAACCTTCCCCCCCTTCCCCCACCCAACCCATCCCTCCCACCCCCTCCTGCCCACTCACCCAGACTGGCCAGCTTACCCTGGGATCCTAATCACCTTAAGTAGTACCATCCTTTGGTGAACTCCTAACCCTCGCTCAATATCCTAGTGGGAGTTCCGCTTGGTAATGAGTGTAAGTGAGGCCCCCACCCTTCCAAAAAACGCTGCCAGCACCTCTGATGGCCACTCGCCCTACGCTTTTCCATCAGCAGCACAGCATGCAGATTCCCCCTCCAAAGCCCATACGTTGGGCCCCTAGCATCCATCCATCTCTGCAGTATAGACAAATGAGCAATCACCAGCACCAATCGCATCCATTGCAGTACAGCCTGCCCCACATTCTCTCCCCCAGGATCCTCCCAAATATCCAATACCATATTCTTCGCCGTTAAATTTAATCGCGTTTTCACACACCCAACCAAATAAGTTAGAACCTTTCCCCAGAAGGCCCGAACCCGTGGACAAAGCCAGAACATGTGTCCTAACATAGCTCTATTCTCCCCACACCAAGGGCAACAATGGGAGTCACTAATCCCTGCCCTCCAAGCCCTAATGGGGGCATAATGTAAGCGCCTTACCAATTTATATTGCATGTCTCGTGCCGTACCAGCACACTCAACTTCAGGATATTAGCTAGACTCTGCAACACCCCCTCCCCCTCTATCACTTCCCCCAAACCCTGAGTCCAGGCAGAGACAAGCTCCTCCAATGTGGACGCCGACTCCAACTCCCACAACGTTTTGTGTAACCAGGCCACCCCTGTCCCAAAGTCCCCCCCATCAATCCTTCTTCTATGCTGGAGCTTACTGCTCCTCTCAGTGCCCCCGGAGGGATACTCCGAATGTAACTTCAGACCTGGGCGTAAGGAAAAACATCCCGTCCGCTCAGAGTAACGCCTACTTAATAAAGCGAAAGACTCCAATTTGCCTTCGTCATTTATCAGATGCTCCAAATTCACTATACCAAGCTGATTCCATCTAACAAAACTCCCCCCAGAAATCCCGGGAAGGAAGTCCCCATTCCCGTGAAGTGGGAGATAGGGAGAATAATTAGTTAGGAGCCCTTTGCCTCTACAAAAATACCTCCAGGCTTTACGAATTGGATCCAAAAGTGTGCGCTGGGTGCCCGACACAATCCCCTTAACCGACTTCGCATGCAGAATATATCGTAAATGCAAGGGCCTCACCAACTCTCGAAGCATATTGATCGGGGTGTATACCCCCAACTCCCATATCCAATCCCGGACATGTCGCATAAGACAAGCTAAATTGTACTTCCTAAGATCAGGGAGTCCCATACCCCCTCTGTACCAAGGTTGTCGCAACACATCCAAACACACCCTGGGCTTCCTACCCTTCCAAAGTAACTGACTGATCAATCTGTCCATCTTCCGAATATCAGAGCGCTTTAACAACAGTGGGAGCGTCTGAAGCATGTAAAGCAATTTTGGAAACAAAGCCATCTTGTACAAAGCGATGCGACCTCCCAGCGACAGTGGCAGATCCCTCCATTTATCAACACTATTAGCCAGCTCTGTCAGTATCTTCTTAACATTTAACTGATATAAATCTACCAACGTTGCAGGCAGATAAATTCCCAGATATTTAAACTTCCCCTCTGCCCATTTTAGGGGGAAATCTCCCGACCACCCACTATGCACCGCCTCCCCTACCAGCAAGGCCTCGGATTTATCCAAGTTTAATCGGAATCCTGAGGGTACCCCATAATCCTTAAGAAGATCCAGCAACCGAGGCAATCCCACCTGAGTGTCCGCTATATGCAGAAGCAAATCATCGGCGAATGCCGCCACCCGGAATTCCATCTTCCCCACTCTTATACCACTAAACTGTACACTTAACCGAATTTGAATCAATAGAGGTTCCAATGTCAAGACAAACAGCAATGGGGACAATGGGCATCCCTGCCGGGTGCCTTTTTGAATTCGAAATTCGGATGACATATTGCCATTCACCATGACAGCTCCTCGAGGGTCAGCATATAAGAGCCGCACCACATCCACAAAGAAACCTTTGAAACCCATTCCCCCGAAAACCTGATACATAAACCCCCAGTTAACCCTATCGAACACTTTTTCCGCGTCAAAACTAATTAACATAGAGCCCCTGTAACCAACCTGCCCTGCACACATAGAAATCAGAATTCTTTGCAAACTATAGGCTGCATGTCGTCCCCGCACAAAGCCCACCTGATCCTTGTGGACTAAGGCCGGTAAGAACTCTGCTAGTCTATCTGCCATAATCTTGGCCAGAATTTTAATATCAACATTAAGAAGAGAAATGGGCCTATAAGAACCCAGCAGAAGCGGATCCCTCCCCGGCTTTGGCAGTATAGTGACCAGAGCCTTATTCGACTCATAAGGAAAACAACCTCTCTATACAAGGTCTCCGAAGTATTCTGCCAAAGGAACCACTACCTTGTCCCCTAAAATTTTGTAGAACTCACTCCATAAGCCATCCATCCCCGGGGCCCACCCCTGCTTCAGGGCTTTGATTCCCAATTGAACTTCACGCGGGGAGACAGGCTGATTTAAAACCTGTAAGTTGAGACCCTAGGTGTCGCATGAGCGAGTAAGAGGTCTCTCTGCTTGCTCCGGGGCTGCCCTGCTATTATTCGGCGAATTAAAAGAAATTACCCCAGAAACTTGAGCAAAAACCCCTTGGGGGATAAGGAGTGAGTGTGTGGAAGGCACCGTGGGGTAAATTGGTTGAAAATGCCTCCACCATTGCGGAAGGAGAGGGAGAAAGCCCCGAAGACTGGGCCCACTGCAACAACGAGGCCGGCAGCAACTGTGGAGGCACCGCGCTCACCGGGAGCTAAGAGTGTAGACTCGGGACCGGAAGAGCTAGCCCGCGAAGTGGCGAAATTCCTAGAACCGAAATTCGACTTGATCTTGAGCAAATTGGAGATCATGGCGGAGACGCTTACGGAGTGCACACACCGTGTCGACGAGCTGGAGCACCGGGTCTCAAGAGTTGGAGGATAGAGAGGGCCAACACAGTCGAGACTTGGATCGACTCCGTCAGAAGGTGGAGACCTTACTGGATAAAGTGGACGATTTAGAAAATCGGTCCAGGCGCAACAATGTGCGACTCGTGGGTGTGCCGGAGTCCAAAACAGAGGATCTGCTGCTTGACTTGGTGGAAACATGGCTGCCCAAAGAACTTGGTGGGCAAGCTAAAAGTGGAACGAGTGCATCGGCTGGGGCCGCGGACTGAGAATAGGCAGCAGCCCAGGGTGGTTATTGCACGAATTCTCAATTTTCAACATAAATGGCAGTTATTGCAGGCTTTTCGCCGGAAACGGGAGCTGGCTATTGATAACCATGCGGTGCTCCTTTTTCAAGATTATTCCGCGCTGGTGGCGGCGAAGCGCAAGGAATTTTCCACGGTGTGTGCGGCCTTGTTCAAACAACACGTGCGCGTCAGCCTCGCCTACCCCGCAGTGCTACGTGTGCAGCACGAGGGTCAGCAGCGTCTGTTGGCCACAGTTGCGGAGGCCCAGAAATTCTTGGAAACCCTGGGACAGCGGCGGCCGGAGAGTGAACCAGAGTGGGCGGAGAGCATGGCCTGAGGACGGCCGGCCGGTTCTGCTACAGGAGGAGTCGCTGGAGCAGCGCTGAGTCGGGCGCTGGCTGTGGTTATGGCTGCTGCCCTAATACAAGGACATATTTATTTATTTATTTATTTATTTAACAGTTATTTATATACCGCTCTTTCCCTTGTTTCAAGTGCGGTTTACATGTAACAGTAGGTTAATTGGTATGAGATATACCAGGACATTTTACATAGAACAGATAATTATAAATTACAAGGAAAATTGTAACATTACAAGTATAACATATTAGAACATATATACATTGCTAGTTAAATTATTAATCATCATGTAAATGAGTGTGTAGTATGGTTAAATTAGTGTATTAGTGTCGTTTATTTTTGAAAATAGGGTATATAATATTAAAAATAAATGTTAGCCTGTATCCCTTTGAGAATTCTGTTTTGGGAGTGTATTATAGTGTAATGTAAATAAGTGAGTTTTTAATTTTTTTAAATTCTTTTATGTCAGACAGTAGGCGAATGTTGTCAGGTAAATTGTTCCAGAGTATTGGAGCAGAGTGTGAGAAAGCTCTCTTATTGGTTTGTTTTCTGGCTTTTGTAAAATCTTTTGGTATTGTTAAAGTATTTATGTTTCTGCTCCTTTGAGATCGTTTATCAATGTCAATGTTAATCAGTGTATTTAGTGCAGATGGTGCAAGTTTATTTATAAGTTTAAATGTAGTGACAAGAATTTTATATTTGATTCGGGAGTAAATTGGTAGCCAATGAAGTTCAGCTAAAATTGGTGTAATATGTTCAAGTGGGCTTATATTCATAATCGTTCTAGCAGCTAAGTTCTGAGTTATTTGCATCTTTTTAATATTTTGTTTCGAAATACCATTAAGTATTGTATTTGCAAAATCGAAATGTGGGGTAATAATAGCATGAATTATGTTAATAAAATCTTGTAGAAGAATCAAAGGTCTTAGTTGTTTTAGTGTTTTGAGTTTGTAATGTATATTTTTAGTTAAATATTTTATATGTGAATCCATATTTAGATTATTGTCAAGTCTCACACCTAAATATTTTACTTCTTTAAGGACATATTGCATAGACTGGCTGGTTTTGCTGTGTGCTGAGGGATCTTTTAATATGGTTGCATGGGGATTGAATGTCTGCGGGGTGGCGGGTTGGGGAATCCTTGTGGGCTATGTGTGGGCTAGTTACGGGTTATGGGACTGGAAGGCATTGTACAGGTTTGGGGCTTATGCAAGTTGTTTGTGATTGGGAGAGTTGCGGCCCTGGGTTCCTATCAATCTATCAGTGTGGGCTATTCGGGGGAGGTTGTGGGTTAGTGTATGGCAGCTGAGGTGTGGGGAGAGCGTGACTGTTGGATGGTGGGGTGGTGGGGGGCAGCGGCTTTTGCGGAGTGGGGGGATTTCTTTGCTGTTCTTTCTTCCTTCTCTCTGCTTGTAGCTTTCTGCTGGTCCTTTGCTGTGAGTCCTGCGGGGAGGAGGGCGGGGGCAGCCCTGCAGCGCATCACAGTGGGTCTCGTACCTGGCACAGAGGGCCAGGGGTAGGATACATGGTTGTTTTAAGGGGGGATGGGGAGGCACGGGAGAGAGGGGACAACATAGTTGGGGGGGGCGGGGTATGGGGTCAAGGGGAGAGGGGGGCAGGGTGGGAGGGTGAGGGGGGAGGATGGGGGTTGGGGATGGTGGGTGGAGGGGGATAGGGGGTGGGAGGGGGGTACTTACGGGGAATTTGCAACGACGGGACCTGATGGCCAGGGGCGGAGAGAGGATTCGGGAGCCGAGGCTGGGCGGCTCTCGGTCCAGAGGATGTTAAATGTGCAGTGTCTTAGGTTGGCCGAGAGAAGGGGGGCCTATGGGGACTGATTTACAATTCACCACGTGGAACGTAGGGGGCCTGGGCACCCCGATTAAACGCACCAAGGTCCTCCAGGCTTTGAAAATCGCAGGGGCTCAGGTGGTCTTTTTGCAGGAAACTCATCTAAATGCACGAGAACATGCCAAACTCAAAAGGTCCTGGGTGGGACAGGTCTGTGCTGCAGAGGCAGCTGGGGGCCGGAGGAGAGGGGTTGCACTCTTGTTTCATAAATGCCTCACAGTGGAGATACTGAGTGAGGATGGTGATCCTTCCGGGCGCTATCTTTGGGTACATCTGAAGATTAATGGGGAGGAATTCGTTTTAGGCAATGTATATGCTCCCAATGTCTATAGTCATGGGTTTTTTGAGGCCTTGGTCAGGAAACTGGGTAGCCTGCCTAAAGTGCCGGTTATCCTGGCGGGGGATTTTAATTGTCCTTACGATCCGGTATTGGATAAGTCTGTCTCGGCCCAGGGAGGAGGAGGAGGGACGCCGCGGGGTCTGCGCTACCTTTGTCAGGTGGGGGGGCTCCTAGATGTCTGGAGGATTTTGCATGGCAGTGAGAGAGACTATACTCATCTCTCGCGGGCCCACCAGACATGGTCTCGCATTGATTACATCTTGGTGCGGTCTGCGGATTTTGGACGGGTGCGTAGGGCTGACATTAGCCCCATTGTGGTTTCCGATCATGCTAGGGTGAGCATGGTATGGGCGGGGCGCCGCTTGGTGGGTGGTAAGTGGTCCTTTCCTCGACACTTATGGCATCGAAACGACTTCCAGGAATATGTGCGGGCCAAGTGGTGGGAGTTTCTGGAGAATAATGAGGGGAGTGTACCTTCGGTGGCCACTTTATGGGAAGCGGGGAAGGTGGTCGTCCGCGGGCAGGTGATTGCTTATGTGGCTCGCGAGAAGAAGCGCGTGAATGAAGAGTTGGTGAGGCTGACCCAGGCGCTCCATGTGAAAAAGCAGGAGGCTTTGTGTACTCGACTAGGGCAGGGGATGCAGGATTATATTGACCTTCAGAGGCGGATTAATGACCTCCTCCAAGAGAGGGCGACCCATGAGATACAGTATTATAGACATCAGCTATTCCGCTTTGGGAATCGCGCGGGGAAATTGTTAGCGAGATTGGTGCGAGAATGGAATGGTACTAATCTGGTAGTGCGGATTCGGGATGAGCAGGGTCAACGGAGGACAGAGCCTGTGGAAATTGCGGAAGTGTTCAAAGACTTTTACCAACGGTTGTACACCCTGGAGCGTGAGGATCCGGATAAGGAGAGGGCCTTCCTGGACAGTGTGGAACTGTGCCCATTGACGCAGCAGGAGCAGGAGTTGCTGAATCAGCCTATTTCTGGTGTGGAAATACAGAAGGTCATCCGATCGGGGAAAGTGCATAAAGCACCTGGCCCAGACGGGTATGGGGTGGAGTTTTATAAAATAGTGGAGTTGCAAGTCGTGCCTACCCTGGCAGCGGTTTATGCGGAAGTCTTAGACACTGGGGCATTCCCGTGGGATATGCGAACGGCCTCCATCTCCTTGATACATAAAGCTGGGAAGAACCCGGAAGACCCGGCATCATATAGGCCTATCTCGCTTATAAATTATGATATGAAAGTCCTGGCCTCGATTCTTGTTCTGCGGGCTGTCAGACGGGTGCCTGGGTGAGAATGTTCACAGTCTTGGCAAAGGCATATATCACTATGATTTGCAAGGGATTGTGGGAAATGCAGTCCATTCACACCAGACACAGCCGCTCACAATAATTAGTTGTGCTTGAGTGTAAAGCCAATAAGATATTTATTTATGGGGTTATTTCTCCCAACACAGATATGCTTGGTAGCACATAAAACAGGATACTTGCTTTCAGTGTTAAACTTAGAAAAACAAAATCAGGAAAACAACAGCTGAACTTGTCAGGCAATCAAAGCAAAAGAATAAAGACCTGGTTGGTAACAAACTGGTCTTTTCTGTAGGCTCTAGCTAATATTTTCTTAGCAGTGCTTTAATCAACAAACAAAACCCACAAAGAAGGGAAAAACTGTTCTTTTCAGGTTAACTTCTTATATCTTCACACATAGACTCAGAAGTGATTCCCTCAGAGCTCACAAGCAATTAGGTAAGGCTCAATTGCTAGCAGTTACCCAGCTGAAACCCTTTAGCTGGCTTCTTTCTGCTGTGTGGCTCAAATCCTACTCAGGAGCTTTTCTGAGTAGATTAAAGAACCAGTTTGTATTTCTTTGTGATGGTTGTTGTACTTTGTAACAGCAAATTACCAAAGGAGTTTAGACAAAGAGCAATCCATGTATTCACAGCCTGCATCTGCAACCCCTCCCCCTTCTTCAACAATCATGGGTTCAATATCATGGATTGGTACAGAGGAATTTCTCAATAGAGCACTCTCAGGAGAATACTTGTTTCCCTGCTGTCTTTCAAGGGTATAGCTAGGGCATAGATCAGTGTTCATACCTGAGCTTCCATTGCTGTTAGAGTTCCTCTCTAAATAGCCTGGCCAGTATGTAGTCCAGTTCTTATGTCCAGCCTTCCAATCCAGATCCCTGGACACTGGGTCTCTCTTCACATACCTTCTGGCACGGGTCCTAGGGTCCCTTCCAAGTGCAGCCGTCTCCCTCACAGATACCGTCTGGAGGTTCCTAGCTCTGCAGCACCATTCCTCTGGCTTTCCCCAGTCCAATGGTGTAAGCTTGCCTTTGGAATGCCTTCCAGTATACGTACTGCTCTGGACTCCTTTAGACCTCCCAAATGCTTTTCTCTTCTTTCTTCCAAAAGGTTTCTTGCCCTCTCTGTCCGTCCGCTCTGGTTTCTGCTTCTGATGATCCTCCAGATGATGAAGATGTCCAAGCTGAGGATCTCCAAGATCAAGATGATTCTGAGGATGATTCTCTGTAGAATAAACTCTACCTTTATTCTGCTTAGATGAGTGCTCCACCCTAGCACAGCGCAGCTGTGCTGAATCAGGCCCTGCCCTTTGAGATGAGTGCTTGGGGATTACCTCATAGCCATCCTGATTGAACACACGTTTCCTCACTTCAGCTCCTCTAATGGCTGCTGGAAACCTGGTGCATTCTGGGACTGGTAGTCTTTTATGGGAAAATTCTGTTTTTTTATTTCTACCAGAACTGACAGGTTGCTTGTTCAGAGTCACTTCACCTTTTCTATAGCTCCTTCCTGAGCCATGATAAGCTTCCTTATCACAGGGCACAAGATGTTCTGGCTCGGATTATTGGGCAGTATCAGGCGGGTTTTGTGCGGGGGAGAGTGGCAGCTCGGAATATTGTGCAGGTCCTCTTGAGCATGGAGAGATGCCTGCAGTAACATAAGCCATTGCTGCTGGCTAGTCTAGATGCCGAGAAGGCCTTTGACCGGGTTTCGTGGACGTATATGTTTGAGGCTTTGAGACATTTTGGCTTTGCGGGACAATTCGTGGACTGTGTTCGGGCGTTGTATGCGGAACCCCGCGCGTTTATCTCAGTGGGAGGCGTAACCTCGGCACCGTTCTGTTTACGCAGAGGAACTCGGCAGGGGTGCCCCTTGTCTCCGCTCCTTTTTATCCTGCATCTAGAGCCTCTGTTGGTGAAACTGATGAACCAGGACGGTGTAACTGGGGTAGGTTGGGGGGCGGGTGAACTAAAGGTGAGTGCATTTGCTGATGATATGCTGTTGTGCTTAACCGATCCTCAGGTATCGCTGTCCTGCGCTTTACAGGTGATTGAGGAGTTTGGTGTTTTCTCGGGGCTGAAAATTAACAAAGCCAAGTCATTAGGGTTGGATGTCGGTGGGCTCTGTCGGGGGATGTGGAAGGAGGCCTTTCTGTTAGGGTGGGCTGAGGGTCAGATACGATATTTGGGAGTGCAGATCCCCGCCCAGCTGAACCAGCTGTACTCGGCCAATCTTCAGATGTTGATGTCAGGGTTGATTGCGCGCTTGCAGAAATGGAAAGACCTGCCGTTGTCGCTGAGTGGCAGGATTGCACTCTTTAACATGGTGGAATTCCCGCGATGGGCCTATGTTCTCCGCCATCTCCCGGTATGGATGCTGCGAAAGGATGTGGAGCGATTGAATAGTCACTTGTCGCGCTTTCTGCGGGGGGGTCGGAGAGCTCGGATAGCCCTAAGCATCCTCATGCTCCCTAAGGGGAGTGGCGGAGCTGGGTTGCTGTCGGTCCGGCGATATAACCTGGTATGCTGGACGAGGATCCTTCGGGATCTGCTGGGAGGCACATCTGAGGTGTTGCCGTTGGCGATTATAGAGGAAATAGTGATCCCACAGCATAGAATGGTGGCGACTTACGTTGGGCGGGGGCAGCTCCCTAGGGGCTGTCAGCAATCGGGCTTTTGGAGTGCGCTCCGCATAGCTTGGAAAACGTTATGTAGCTATTGAAGCAGACGGGGACATTTGACGGACTGTATCCCGCTGGAGGGGAACCCCGCTTTCCTCCCGGGTTTGCGAGCCACGGTGGCGAGAGACTGGGCGGCCAAGGGTTTGCGTTATGTGGGGCATCTTCGGATGTTGGGATGTGCAGAGGTGGACTCGTTCTCTTCCTTGCGGGAGCGGTATAATTTGGGGCATCGGGATTTATTCTTCTATTTTCAGGCTCGTCATTACGTAAGTTCGTTGACGCGGGAACGGGAGGAGGTCCTGGCATGGGGAGGGATGTTGGACTTGTTTGACGCCCTGGAGGGGAAGATCACGACAGGTACACTGGATCTCGCCTTATTCCCCGATGGAGACCCGGGGGAATTAAAATTAAAATTGGTTGTGCTGGCGGAGAAATGGCGGAGGGATGGGCTGCCGCAGGGCACAACGGAGCGATTGCGGAGGGCTTTTGTCGCGATTAAAACTCTCTCGGAGACAGTTCAATTGCAGGAAATACAGTATAAGTTTCTTTGGCGGGCGTATGTGCATAATGTGTGGGCGGCTAAGGCTGGTTTAGCGACGACTGATATGTGTAGTCTTTGTAAGGTTCAGGCGGGTGGGTTGGCCCACTGCTTCTGGTTTTGTCCCCGCATACAGATGTTGTGGATGGGCGTGGGGAGGAAGCTGGGGGATTGGCTTCGGGTACAGGTGGAGATGACCCCGGAATGGTGTCTATTTGGATCTTATGAGGGAGTGCAACCCCTGGGGAAGAGTATGCGCCAGCTGTGCGCCAAAGCTTTTGCCAATGTAAAGCTCTACATTCTGCGGCATTGGCTATCAGAGACGGTGCCGACGGTGGAGTAGTGGGAACGGGCTCAGCGAGCTTTAATGGATATGGAGCAGCGTACCGCCCGCCTGCTGGCGGGAGGGGCCTGGGAGCAGTTCCTTAAGGTGTGGAGCCCCTTACGAGACTAAGGTCCCGGGATGGCTGGTGGTGAAGAGGAAGATGTAGCCCCTTGAGTACTGGATGGGGAGGGGGGGATGGGGGTGGGGGGAGGAGAGATTGGGGGGGGGAGGTGGCAGTACTGTAGTGTAAGGTGGGATGGGGAGGGTTCGGGGGGGGTGTTTGTCTGTTTGGTTTGCTGTGGTTTGGGTGGTTAACGGGATTGGTGACCTGCAGGTTATGGCTCTTTTCTGCAGTAGCGGAGGGAGGGGGGGGGAAGGGGGGTTGGGGCGGAGTTTGCTTTGTTGTGGCCGATGCTATGTTGAGCATTGTAATTATGTTTGTGTATACTGTTCGTATTGCTCTTTATGATAATCATAATAATACTAATAATAATAAAAAAGATTTCACCTAAAACCTGTAAGTTCTCTGCTGTTAGGGTGGGCAGCGGACATCCCTCCAAAAACGCCCGACCCTCCTTCTCTTTTTCTCCCTCCCCACTATAGTCGTTGAAAATAATCAGTAAAGATCTCGGCAATTTCCCCCTCATTTCTCCTCAAAGTCCCATCTGAATGTCGGATAACACCTATATGTCTGGAGCCCCCTTCAGGCCGAATCAAAGAGGATAGCAATCTTCCCGCCCGATTCCCATGTTGGTAAAGTTGATACCTATAGTACATCAGCGACTTTTTAGCACGCTGGTGTAGCAACATTTCCAACTCCGTTTGCACCTCCTGCATACGGATCCTGTTCACCGTACTCCCAGCCAATGCCAGCCTCCGTCGCACCTTCCCCAGTTCTTGCTCCAGTGCTATAATTCTCTGATTCATCCGTTTACGCTTTGAACTATGATAACTGATAATCTCTCCCCTGAGCACCGCCTTCCCTGCCTCCCAAAAGAGGACTGGATTAATCTCAGGTCCCTCATTGATGTTTTTATAAACCTCCCATTTGTCTCTCAGATAGCCCTCAAATTGAGCATCGCCATGGAGCTCCAGCGGATATCGCCATATCCCATTGCGATTCGGGGCCCGCTTTCTGAGTTCCAGAGTTACCATTGCATGGTCCGAGATAACTGAAGGGCCCACCTCCACTTTGGAGACCCGACTGAACAACGAAGCAGAGATCAAAAAGTAGTCAATATGGGACCATGTTCCATGAACCCTGGACATGTGAGTATACTCCCGGTCTCCCGGGTGTAACACCCTCCAAACATCCATCAGGCCATTCGCATCACACAGCCCCCAAATTCTCCGTGCACTCCTCATGTCCCTGTTCCCGGACTGCCCGGACCTATCCATACTTTCATCTAAGACCGCATTGAAGTCTCCCCCTATGATAACTTGATATTCAGCAGTCTTTGCCAACAGTTGTGTAATATGTTGATAAAAGCGGGCCTCGTAAACATTAGGCGCGTACACTGAGCATAAAGCTACTTTAATACCTTCCAGTGTGCCCCATACCATAACATACCTACCCTCCAGATCAGTTTCCACTCTTTCCTCCACCCACCCCACATGTTTAGTAATCATTATAACCACTCCCCTTTTTTTCCCCACTGCCTGGGCTCCATAGACCTTAGCAATTTGTCCCTTGCCTAATTTCCCATCTTCAAGCGCAGTTTGATGGGTTTCTTGTAACATGATAATACCAATCTGCTTGCGCTTGAGTTGCTGCATCACTTTGTAATTTTTTATCGGGGACCCCAGCCTACAAACGTTCCAGGATGCTATTTTAGTACCACTACCCATTACACCTCCCACTCCATAGTACCCTTTTAATTTGCTCCATATCTGTACTGAGGCAGAACCCCCCCCCCAGCCTAGGGGCCCCCCCTCCACCATGCAAATCCCTCTCACGAGTTCACATTTACACCAGCAGACAATACCAGGCCAATCAGAACAAGCTATCATTCCAAGCTTCTCCCCGTGTTCTATAACCCATTCCTGTGGCCAGTCCCTCACCCCCCCTGGCTCCCCTATCCCATCCCTGTAGTGATCCCCCCTCTCCTCCTGCAGCTCCTACCCCCCGACCTCGTACTCGAGGCCCTTCCATGACATCCAGCACATGCAGAGCCCTCCCTCCCCCCCTGCCACCCGCCCACCTAATGCTGCTGCCTCTTCCTCTGGCGGCCTATGCAGTTCACTCGATCCTCCACTCCACCCCTCTCAAATATCTAACCTTCCCGCCTAAGGGCCTATCAAACTTAAGGTATAACAAGAACAACAACCCCTCCCCCCCACCCGAATTGACAGTCGCTCCCAAGTCCCGTCCCACTAATGAACATTATATCCCCCCACTAACAACTGTGAACAAATAAATAAACATGATCCCCCCTCATTTGTGCTCCCAAAAGCATTTAACATTAAACAGTTAACAAATAAGAGTCAACCACCAAGAGCCTTCCAAACACTTATGAACATTGTCCAAATTACAGCTCTTTGCCAATCAGGCAGGCACTACCACCTCCCCCGTCTCCAGGCCTCCGATTTCAGCCGAGTCCAAGTCTTTCACAGAGCCTGGACAGACCCGGTCTCTGAACTTACTCTCACATTTAGCTGTCTTAGCTCAAGTGAAGAGGCAGGAATTCACCCACGCTGGTTACAGTAAGCCATGGCCTCCTCCGGCGTCGCGAAAACACGGTGACCTCCATCACAGTCCACTCTCAAGCGCGCATGATAGGTCAATGTGAATCTTAGGCCTTTCTCCACCAGCCGGCTGCAAACTTCTTTATAGGCCCTCCTGCATTGCGAAACGCCAGCGGAATAGTCCTGGAAGATTAAGACTTTGCAAGCATTCTCCCCTGTTCTCCGCAACTGTCGCGCTGCTCGCAAAACCCCTTCCTTTTGAGCCGCATTCAAAAACCTGGCAATGACTGCCCGGGGTCTGTTTTCGCCAGCCCGATATTGCCCCAGTCTATGGGCTCTCTCCAAGATAATCTCCCCCAACGCCTCTTCCAACGGCAAGTTCGCAGGTATCCATTGCTCTAAATACCGTCGCAAGTCCTTCTCCTGCACAGACTCCCCAACGCCAATAAACCTCGAGTTGTTCCTTCGGCTCCGGTTTTCAAGATCCTCTAATTTGTCCGCCTCCTTTACCAAGGCCTCCTCCAGTTTCTGAATCCAGGCCACGGCCCGGGTCTGCTCATCTTCCAGCGAGCTAATTCTCTGTTCCGCCTGCTCGACGCGTCCATTAAATTCTGTGACCGCTTGTGCCACCGCTGTCACTTGTGCCGCCAAGCCTCTGAGACGATCCTCCAGGGCTAGAACTACTGTCTTGGACACTTCCTCCACCATCGTGCCCTGGGCAGCCGTGTCGCTTTCAGCCATCTTGGTTTCTGTTCCTCGAGGCTTTTCTCGCTTGTTAGATTTCGCCGCCATGAACTTCACGGCCTCACTAACCCGCTCTTCGGCCCTCTCAGCAAGCACTTTTGTCTCTCCCAAATGAAGCCGTGCAAATTACCGGTTTATCAGACAAATAAAATAGATAGGGGGGAGGGCGGGCTCCGGAGCCAAGAAAGACATGTCTTCCCTAGCCCACCATGTCACCGGACGTCCTGGGCCGAGGGTTTTATCATGTTATCCACAATGATGCCTAAATCTTTTTCCTGGGTGGTGGTTCCTAATGTGGAACCTTGCATTGTGCAACCATAGTTTGGGTTGTTCTTCCCTAGGTGCATAACTTTGCACTTGTCCACATTAAATTTCATCTGCCATTTTGATGCCCAGTCTTCTAATTTATCAAGATTCTCTTGCAATTTTCCACAACCCTCGTGGGTTTTAACAACTTTAAATAGTTTTGTGTCATCTGCAAATTTGATAACCTCACTCGTTATTCCACTTTCCAGGTCATTTATGAATATGTCAAAAAGCAGCAGACCCAGTACAGATCTCTGGGGTACACCACTATTCACCTTTCTCCATTGGGAAAATTGGCCATTTAGCCCAACCCTCTGCTTTCTATCTTTTAACCAGTACTTGATCCACAGTAGTACACTGCCTCCTATCCCATGACTCTTTAGTTTTGCCAAAAGTCTCTGATGAGGGACCTTGTCAAAGGCTTTCTGAAAGTCCAGATACACTATATCAACCGACTCACCTTTGTCCACCTGTTTATTCACACTTTCAAAAAAACATAACAGATTAGTAAGACAAGATCTTCCTTGTCTAAAGCCATGTTGGCTGTCTCCCATTAGGCCATGTCTATCTACATGCTGAGTAGTTTTATTCTTTATGATGGTTTCTACCATTTTTCCCGGTATTGACGTGAGGCTCACCGGTCTGTAGTTTCCCGTATCACCCCTGGAACCCTTTTTAAAAATTGGTGTTACATTGGCTATCCTCCAATCTTCAGGTATTACAGATGATTTTAATGATAGTTCACAGATTACTAATAGCAGGTCTGCAATCTCATGTTTCAGTTCTTTCAACACCCTTGGCTGTATACCATCCGGCCCAGGTGATTTGCTACTCTTCAGTTTATCTAATAGCTGTAATACATCTTCCTGATGTATCGATATTTCCTTTCAATTCTTCCGCACCTTTAAATAGCACTTCAGTCATGGGTAACATCCCTACATCTTCCTCAGTAAAGACCAAAGCAAAGAATTCATTCAGTCTCTCCGCTATCGCCTGTCGCCTCTTAGTGCCCCTTTAACTCCTCTATCATCTAATGGACCAACTGACTTTCTCACAGGTTTTTTGCTACAAATGTACTTGAAAAAATCTTTAATGAGGTTTAGAAATGAGGTTTAGAGCATAGGCATACGTTAGCCTTAGCTTCCTCCTCAATATATCAATGGCCCAGAAAAAAATCCCCTCTTAACTGTTCAATAATCTTTTACATTGTGTCTATAAATCACTTCACAACTCTTCAAAATGGCAGCAATCACATGGTGCTACCCCCTACCTCTTGGCCTCTTCACTTGTACTAAACAAAAATGTCACCAATCTCATGGTGCTGTCCCCTAGCATCAGGACACTCATATGGTGCTGCCTACTATCATCACCATTCTGAAAAGCTGTGAAGATGGGGGCAGGAATGGAAACACCTCTATCCCTGGTAGTCTAGTAGCACCAGGAGCAGGAGAGGTCAAGGGCTTTGGGGGATGGGCTGGGAGGGTGCAGTGGCCCCCTCTCTCTGACTAGCCAGCATTTCAAACGTTGAAGGTGGGGGGGGGGGGTGGATGGGTCAGGATGCCTATTGCCTAGCTGGACTTTCATTTTTTGAATGTGGGTGTTAACGGGAATGTCTGCTAGTCTTATTGGGCCCCTTATGTTGGGGGTGCACCAATCCACCCCACCAAACAATTTCCTAAGGAGATCTGGAGCTGTCGGGGGGGATTGTTGTGAAATCAGTGCCGAAGAGTGTGTAGCACATGATGTACATTGGCAGTGCCAAAGATTGATATATCTGCAGCACCAGCAATGTTGACAGATAGGGTGGATAAAGCTATTACTAGATCTGGCCTCCCCCATCCCTCTGGCCTCCCCTTGCATTTATCATGGATCCTACAATCCCTGCATCAGCAGGCACTGTGGGACTTCCTGTGCTACCTGCTGATGCAGGGATTGTAGGTCTCCGTAGTAAGTGCAAAATCTCTACAGTTTGAGGGGGAAAGCTGGAAAACATCTCCCGCAGATTTCTCAGCTAATCACCCTGCGTTATATGCCCCTAGGTGTAATTTAGAGTACCTCAGAAGTGTTCTAACAATAGAAACAAGTTAGATAATTAAAATATAGAGCAAATATATGTACTCAAAAAAATGCATTATAAGAATTTATATTGGTGCAAGTTCAGCTGATCATCTGCTGAACTCCAAGTAGGGTATTTTAAAGAAAAGTCTCAAAAGAGCACCATTCAGCAAAGTTGCTAATTTACCATGGCCAATTGAAAATAAGACGGACTGTGGGAAAAAGCAGACAAACATCACAGTTCCTCTTATGTTAAATAACTAAATTTAATAAAAAAATATATATATTTCCTTCAATTGCTCACTTTTTGCATGGAGGCTCGTAGTTTGTGGATCACCATTTCCTGAGGGGTTTTTTTTCACTTTTTTCCCTGATTGTACTAAGTTGTTTTATGCCATCTTTATAGTTTACCAATTAATTGCTGTAGAATGGCTGAGAAAAAATAAAACATCACCATATGACTGTACATTAGGGTGGTCCATAAAAATGAATTCCTGAATTCCTTTTCTCCCTGGCCTGATTCTGGTTCCATTTAGGTAGAAAACACTGTATACAAAGTTTGAAGCCAATCAAATAATATTTAGGGGTGGCTCAACAAGTCTTGAGATTTCCCCCTGGGAGCAGATGACGAAATGTTGCATCATCTTGTATCATCCACTCAGTTCCACGCTGATTACATTTGATTGCGTCATATTTGAACTAATCTCGTCTCTGAGAGGTGGCAAAGACATTGTACTATTATCTTTGTATCTTTATTTTTTTCAGATGGCGAAAAAACGTGGTTTTTATCTCACTGAAGAAATGTCCACCACAATTCTGGGGGCCAAGCTCCCCAGCAAGGAGCAAGTGTTAAGTGTATTTTTACATCACCATATAACATTAGACAAAGGCGTTAGTGAAAGTGCATCTATTGTAACAAGTGAAGTAGAAGCTTACTGGGAAAAGGCCAGGCTTCCTGTTCAAAGAAATGACAACATTCAAGAAAAAGTAAAGAAATTGTTCAATCAGTGGAAACTTTTGAAGAAAAACAAAGGGAGAGGAGGGAAACAAGAGGCAAATGAAAAAGAATTCCAGGTTGCAATGAAAAACCTATTTGATGTGGCGCATGCCAATGCAATGTCTTTAATTCATATTCAAGAAGACAAAGAATTCTTAATAGCGCA
The DNA here is from genome assembly GCA_033557465.1 of Ichthyophis bannanicus. Lineage (NCBI taxonomy): Eukaryota > Metazoa > Chordata > Amphibia > Gymnophiona > Ichthyophiidae > Ichthyophis > Ichthyophis bannanicus. The sequence goes on along the minus strand of CM066031.1, from coordinate 1,553,213,724 downwards.
ACGAGAACCAGGGCGCCGCGGCTCAATGTGCGCGATGGACAAGAAACTGGCCAACACGGAAGCAAGATCGCAACAGCGAGAAGAAGAACTGAAAAGGCGCAGACAAAAACATGTTGCCGAAGCCGAGGCAACTACAAGCCAAGTTCAGCTGGAAGGATCTTCTTCCTCAGCAGAGTCAGGTGAAGACTCGTCAACATCTGCAGATTCAGATAATGGACAGAAGAAAGCAACTCCACAAACGAAGCAGTTTCGACCTAACAATGTCTGGACCCCAGAGCTTACAGCAGCCCTGGATCGGACAGGGACAACGGATCGCAATGCTCTGTTTGTAGTAGCTGAAACCGCCAGAAGTCTGGGACATTATCCTGGGGAGCTCAACATCAGCCGCTCCAGCGTCAAGCGCCATAGAGAAAAGCACCGTCAGCAACAATGGACGGACCTGCACAACGCTTTCAAAGCCGAAGGCAAAACATGCATTGTGCATTGGGATAGCAAGTTACTGCCATCTCTCCTCTGTTCAACCACATCCGTTGACCGCCTTCCAGTTTTGATAACGGCTGTCTCCACTGGAGAAACACAACTTCTTGGTGTACCAAAACTGACATCAGGAACGGGCGAGAATCAAGCTGCAGCAGTTTATGAACTGTTACAGGAATGGTGTTTGGATGAAAAGGTTGCAGGCTTCTGCTTTGATACAACTGCATCGAACACAGGATGTCGATCAGGAGTGTGCATTCTTCTAGAACAGAGACTCCGTCGCACAGTCCTTCATTTGGCATGCCGCCATCACATTTACGAAATAATTCTTGGTGCAGTATTCTCTACATGCTCTGGAGCTTCATCGGGTCCCGATGTCCAACTCTTTCGCCGGTTCCAAAGAATTGGGGCTCCCTTGACAAGTCCAACTATCAAACTGGAAAAGACTTGGAGGTGCTGCAACCTGACAGGGATCGCATCATGAAGTTTGCGGAATCCAAGTTGGCACAGGGCAATCACCAAGATGATTACCTGGAATTCTTGGAGTTAACGATTGTCTGCCTTGGAGGGAATCTTCCTAGTTTCAATTTCAAGAAACCCGGAGCTTTCCATCATGCCAGATGGATGGCAAAAGTCTTGTACTGTCTCAAGATTTGGATGTTCCGAGGACAACTCAAAGATCTTACCCAACGGGAGGAGTCCTGTGTTCGTGATGTGAGCATTTTCTCCATCCTGATTCATGTGGAAGCCTGGTTTTCTGCCCCTGATGCCGCAGTTGCTCCTCAAACAGATTTGGAGATGCTGAAGAAACTACACTCTTACCACAATGACCATGTTGGAAGAGCGGCCAGAGACAAACTGCAACAGCATCTGTGGTATGTGTCAGAGGAGCTTGTGGCACTGTCACTGTTCGATGAAGCTGTTTCAGCACCGACAAAGCGGGCCATAGTGTCGGCCATGATCCCGGCAGAATCAGATGAAAGCGATGAGGATGATGACGAAGACGAAGATCCCCCAAAGCGGGTCGAATTGAAAAGTTCCATGATTCCACCACTTGAATCTTTTGCAACTCGCAAGTCAATCCGTTTCCTGAAACACCTCGACATCAACAGTGATTTTCTTAATGCAGACCCAGAAGACTGGGAAGAGAATGCATCATTCAAAGACGGTCTGAAGAAAGTAAAAAATCTTCCAGTGATCAACAATGTGGCTGAGCGAGGGGTCAAACTCATTGAGGAGTTCAACGGCCGACACACCACAAAAGAAGAGCAACTCCAGTTCCTTCTGGGTGTTGTCTCGCAACACCGTAAGATGTTCCCCACATCGTCAAAGTCCTTACTAGCATCTGAACCACATTGAGTGCTTGGCAAACATGATACCCCCGTCTATGAGCGGATAATACCCAGTGGTCTGACGAACCCTGGGGGGGATCCAGGGGCCTGATAGATAGGAACCTTGAGCCACCCCTAAATATTATTTGATTGGCTTCAAACTTTGCACACATTGTTTTCTACATAAATGGAACCAGAACAAGGCCAGGGAGCAAAGAAATTCCTACTTTTATTTTTCCCCTATGGCAGTGGACCACCCTACTGTACATTCAACTCATGTAATATAGCCAAAACATCCTGGTGGCATACCTTTTAAAAATGTAAATTAATATTACTCTGTACTCAACAATAAAATTTGAGCTGCATTAGTAGAATTAATACCCCCAAAAAATACTTTAAGCAATTTCAAAATAGAATATGTGGAACTTTGTTCCCAAGTGAGTCTGTAATAACACATGGCAGCATGCACGCTGAAGGACCTCAGCACATTTTGTGCATGCTGAAGGCACTTGGCCTTTGGTCTCAGCTCTCATATGTCCAAATTGCTTGTCAGAATCCTCCAGTATGCATCTTGTTGTGAGCTATTCTTGAAGTATGACCACCATCTGACTCACTATTGCCAAGGAATCTTTAACAATGTTTTATGACATCGCGTTACTCTACAGTTTCAGCAGGAACATTTATTGAAACGGACTAATGCCTGAAGGGTATACTCTAAGCGTGTGACACTCAGTGTCAATATGGCGTTATGGATTGTATGCTTTCAAACATGCAGAAATTAACATGCCATGAAATGTGTTGAGTATATAAACTACTCCAGTACCAAAAGTCAAGCCCATAGATTTTGCTTTTTCAAACTTCCCAAGTGTTATAGCACGAGAAAATGTCATTGAATACTGCTAAAACTGCCTTCTAATTGGTTGGTATCTTATTGTATATAGTTATAGATTGAAGAATTAACACATTGTCTCAAAATACAAAAACCATGGTGGTTAGTTTTCACAAAAAACAGCTGTGCAAGAGCTAAATAGTAAACCCAAATAATAAAAGCTCTTAAATTACAATATTCTACATTACAAGCACATTCACCATAGGCTCATAAGCAATGTGACCTCAGGAACGCTCGATATCTCACACAAAGTGAAAATCTCACTTAAAGAGCAGCTGACGCTTGCTTACATCATTGGTCACCAAAGCCCATCACAAATTCATCCACAATACTCATACATACCAAAACTTTATAACAACCCAATCAAAGAACTCCAAGGGAAAATTCCTAATTACATCATACACTTATTCACAACCACATTACCACACCACACATACAAATAGCATCAAACATACTTTAAAGTAATTTTTCAATTAATTTTCAAAATACATCAATCTACAACAGGATCCGTCAAGACTGCATAAAACCCCTAAAAGAAAAAAGGGGAAAACAGATGGTAAATATATAGAAGAATCACTAACCCAAGCGGGTCCGCAATTACTTATCTTTAAGAAGAAACTCTCCAGCAGTCACAAACAGGTCCATTAGTGAAATGCAATCTTCAACAGCTATTAAGCTATAAATTCAGCGAAGAAGGCAGCCAATCATAACCTCCAACTCAAAATGACATCAACATCCACACACACCTCAACCACCCATACAGACAGGCTAGAACTACATAGTGCACCCTGCCAGACGGCTGCCTGGGTGAGAATCTTCACACTCTTGGCAAGTGCATATTTCTATATGATTTGCAAGGTATTGTGGGCAGTGTAGTTCATTCACACCAGACACAGCTGCTGACAATAATTTAGTTGTGCTCTTGGGTAAAGCCAATAAGATATTTATTTATGGGGTTATTTCTCCCAACACAGATATGCTTGGTAGCACATAAATTAGGTTACTTGCTTTCAGTGTTAACTTGGAAAAAACAAAGTCAAAATCAGGAAAACAACAAATGAAAAGCCACAAAGCAAGAAACAAACTGTTCTTTTCAGGTTAACTTCTGATTACTTCCCACATAGATACAGAAGTGATTCTCTCCTAGCTCACAAGCAATTAGGTAAGGCTTAATTGCTAGCAGTTATCCAGCTGAAACCCCTTAGCTGGCTTGCTTTGTACTGTGTGGGTCAAATCCTGCTTCAGGAGCTTTTCTGAGTAGATTAAAGAACAAATTTGTATTTCTTTGTGATGGTTGCTGTACTTTATAACAGAAAGTTACCAACGGAGTTTAGATAGAGAGCAGTCCATATAAACAGGATCCTCATCTGCTATTATTCCCCCTTGTTCAACAAGCATGGGTTCAATATCATGGATTGGCACAGATGAATCTCTCAATGGAGCATTTTCAGGAGAATACTTGTTTCCCTGCTGTCTTTCAAGGTTATAGCTAGGGCATAGATCAGTGTTCATACCTGAGCTTCCATTGCTGCTAGAGTTCCTCTCTATATAGCCTGGCCAGTATGTAGTCCAGTTCTTATGTCCAGCCTTCCAATCCAGATCCCTGGACACTGGATCTCTCTTCACATACCTTCTGGCACAGGTCTTAGGGTCCCTTCCACGTGCAGCTGTCTCCCTCACAGGTAGCCTCTGGTGATTCCTAGCTCTGCAGCACCATTCCTCTGGCTTTCCCCAGTCCAATGGTGTATGCTGGCCCTTGGAATACCTCCCAGTATACGTTCTGCTTTGGACTCTTCTAGACCTCTCAAAGGCTTTTCTCTTCCTTCTTCCAAAGGGTCTCTTTCCCTCTCTGTCCGTCCGGTTTGGCTTCTGCTTCTGATGATCCTTCAGATGAAACTGATGATCAAACTCAAGCTGATTCTCAGGATACTGAGGACAATTCTCTGGATATCCAAGATGATCATGAAGATGGTCATCTGTAGAATAAACTCTACTCTTATTCTGCCTTGATGAGTGCTCCTCCCTAACACAGCGCAGCTGTGCTGAATCAGGCCCTGCCCTTTGAGATGAGTGCTTAGGGATTACCTCATAGCCCTCCTGATTGAACACATGTTTCCCCACTTCAGCTCCTCTAATGGCTGTTGGAAACCTGGTGCATTCTGGGACTGGTAGTCTTTTATGGGAACATTCTGTTTTCTTATTTCTACCAGAACTGACAGGTTGCTTGTTCAGCGTCACTTCACCTTTTCTATAGCTCCTTCCTGAGCTATGATAAGCTTCCTTATCACAACCCATATTGCTGAACATAAACCGATGTTTAAAGAAATTCAAAAGAACAGAGTCCATTCGATTTTGTCATTCAACCCATTAGGAGAAAGAGTCTGCAAATTAAATATCCACCATTGTTCCTTTCTCAAAAGAATTTTATTCCGATCACCCCCTCTAATACTTTGTGGAACATATTCCAAAACCGTGCAGCATAGATCTTCAAATCGATGATTGAATTCGGCACAATGTAGCACTAAAGGTTTATCTCCACGTACTTTATGGAGGCTATACTTATGTTCTGCTAGCCACGTTCGCAAAGGCCGTGAAGGTTTTCCAATATAAAGCTTAGGACAAGAGCATCAAAGTCCATATACCACATACGAAGTAGCACATGCCGTGGCAATACACAACCTTCGGGTGATCTTATTATATTCGGCACACACTGTACTCCTCATTAAACTGCAAAAAGAGCAGCGATCACAACTTGAGTGCCCTAAAATTGAAGGAACTTGACTGACATCTTCTCGTGCCACCGTAGGACACAGTCTATCATGCAAATTACGCCTGCGGCTATATGCCATCTTCAATGTATATCTCGCCAATATAGGATGTGCTGCAAAAAGGCTCCACCGCTGCCGCATAACTGACGCTATCCGATGGGAAAGACTGGAATGCTGTAAAACACATACAACAGTAGTGGGTGACCGTTGTTTTTGTTTGTGTGGCGCCTGGTCAGAACTAAGCAACCACTCACGGTGATTATACTTTGCCCGTTTATATGCCTTATGCAAAACTCCTAAAGTGTAGCCCCGTTCTGTAAACTTTTTCAACATCAGTTCCGCCTGAACTTTAAATTCAGATAAGGTAGAGCAAATGCGCCGACAACGCAAAAGCTGCGAAAAAGGCAAACTACGCTTCAAATGCACAGGATGAAAACTATCAAAGTGAAGTAGAGAGTTCCTATCTGTTGGTTTTGAGTAAATGGTAGTAGAAATCCCCCTCCCCCTCTCCCTCCCTTCCTCCCCCTTTTTTCCCCTATCTCTCCCCCCTTCCCCTCCCTTTCCCCTTCCTCCCCCTCCCCCCTCTTTCCTCCCCCGTCCTCCCCCTCCCCCTTCCTCCCCCCCTCTCCCTCTTCCTCCCCCCCCTCCCTCTCCCCCTCCCCCCCTTTCCTTCCTCCTCCCTTCCCCCCTCCCCCTCCTTTCCCCCTCCCCTTCCTCCCTTTCCTCCCCCCCTTTCCTCTCCCCCCCCTTCCTTCCCCCTCTCCTCCTTCCTTCTCCCCCCCTTCTTATAACAAGTTTACTAATTATATAAAATTATAAATTATATATATATATTTTTTTTTTAAACATATATTTTAAACATATAAAATGTTTCATTTGTACATTGTTTGTTTATCTCGATATTCCACCCTGCTTTTCTTTTTCATTTACAATGTATGTGTTTTTATATCTTTAGACTTGTGAGTTATATTAATTTATTGAGCACATGTACACGAAATGTTTTTTATGTATATATTTATTATATTGGTCCATTATTATAAGGCAAACATTGTTTTAAATATATTTATATGTTTTCTATGTTGTATGTCATTTAGCTGTGTGCCCCCTGAGGAAGGCTACGGCCGAAACGCGTAGGGGATAATAAATTTCGTTTTCACCCAACCACGACTCTTGCCCTTTGTTACCTTCCTGTGTTTCCTGCAAGAGTAGCTGCTCCCCCTTGTTTTTCCATGAGGCAGGGGAAGACCACCACAGGCCCACCGGCTATATGTCTAAAAACATAGAGTTATGGTATGTAAAGACCATACGGGCCTATCCAGTTTACCCATTCATACAAACTGCTAAATTCTATAATCCCTTCCTCTCTCTCAGATCCTCTGTGCTTGTCCCATGCTTTCTTGGATTCAGATACAGTCCTTATCTCCACCACCTCTGCTGGTAATCTATTCCACACATCCACCAACCTTTCCAGAGAGAAATATTTCCTCTGATTACTCCCAAGTCTCTCTTTTCACCTTTATTGTATGCCCCTTCATTCCAGAGCTTCCTTTCAGTTGAAAGAGTCCTGTGCATTTATGCTGTGGAGGTAATGAAATGCCTCTATCATAACTCTCCTCTCCCATCTTTCTTCTGATGTCTACATATTAAGATATTTAAGTCTGTCTCATATGGTTTATGATGAAGACCACTGACCATTTTAGTAGCTGCCCTTATGACTGACTGTATTATGTTTTTATCTTTTTTTTTGTCTGCCCTTCCATACCAATAACTAAACTTTATAGTTCCTTTTTTCCCTTAGAGATCTTTTGTGTTTGTTTCATGCTTCTTTGAATACAGAAACTGTCCTAGTCTCTACCACCTCCGCTGGAAGGCTATTCCATGCATCTACCACTCTTTCCGTAAAGAAATATTTCCTCAGATTATACCCGAGTCTAACCCCTTTTACCTTCATACTATGCCCCTCTTTGTTTCAGAGCTTTCGTTCACTTGAAAGAGAATTTCCGTCTGTGCATTTATGCCATGGTGGTATTTAAACATCTTTATCTCCCCTCTTTCTTTCAAAGTTACATATTGAGCTTTAAGTCTGTCCCCATATGCCTTTATGAGACAAAGCACTGGCCATTTCAGTAGCTACCCTCTGTTCTGACGCCATCCTGTTTATATTCTTCTGAAGGTGGTCTCTAGAATTGCACCCCAAATGCAGTCTAAACAGAGACTAATACACTATTGCCTCCTTTTAGCTGTTGGCCATTCATCTCCCTGTGCATCCAGGCATCCAACCAATTTTTATTGTCTTATTTCCTACCTGTTTACCCACTTTAAGATCAGGTGCAAACCTACATGGCTCCACTCTTCTGTTGTGTGCAGAAATGCTTTATCCCCTAAATTGTCGGTTTCTTTATCCTAAATACATGACCTTACCTTTTTGAGCATTAAATCTTAGCTGCTAAATTGTAGACCATTCTTCAAACTTCACTTCATGTTAACCACATCTTCCAGGATGTCTACCCCATTGCAGATTTTGGTATCCCCTGCAAAGGTGCAAACCCTAGCTGCCAGCCCTTCTGCTACATAACTTAAAAACTATTAAAAAGAACCGGACCAAGGACTGATCCCTGTGGCACACCCCTGGTTACAAGCCAAAAACTATGTGCATGCATAATCACAAGTGCATATATAATCACATAATTCTGCATAATCTGAAGCAGCCCATCAGAAAAAGGAAGTCTGATGGTAAAATGCCAGGTGGAAGGGGCCAAAAAACGGCAAAAATTCAAAGCCAATCAGTCTGCCACATGCTCCCACTGGTCGAAAGAAGAGGGATCAGGCAGCTGAACTGCATTGCTGTGTAGCATGAGCAGAGACTGAATCAGAGATCCGGCACAAGAGTTGAGGGGCCTGTCCATGTTCCTGCTAATTGTCTCATGGGAAAAAGCAGCTGGGCTGGCCTGGCCTGCATGGTATACGCATGATTGAGGGTGGGGGATGGGGACCCAATCATAGGGAAGCACTACAAAAGGGGACTGCTACTTCTGGAGAGAGATCTGCAATTGTAAGTATTTACTTCCGGGAATTTTTCTAAATCTTGGGGGAAAAAAGAATTCCTTAGATTAAAGCTGATTAATATGTGAACCCAGCGTAATTGTTAAATCAGTCAGAGCCTAGTAGCAGCAAGAGCTTTCAGTTTAAATTTAAAACACAGAAGAGAGCTGATTAAATTTAGAACCCAAGACTCCCTCTATCAAAGCAAGGGCTGTGGGACTCCCCCTGGAGATTGGTCACAGCTTTACCTTAGAAGCACAGGACAGGGTACCGTGTAGCAGTCAGCTTTAATACTCCTATGAAGAAAGGCTACAAAAGGTCAGGGCTCTTCAACCTGGAAAAGAGACAGCTGAGGGGAGATATGATAGAGGTCTATAAATTAATGAATGGAGTGGAACGGGTAAATATAGATTGATTGTTTACATCATCAGAACTTAAAAAGACTAGGGGATGTGCAATGAAGCTATGGGGTAACCTATTTAAGACTAATAAGAGAAAATATGTTTTCACTCAACGTGTCATCAAACTCTGGAATTTGTTACCAGAGGATGTAGTAAAAGCTTTTAGTGTAGCTGGGTTTAAAAAAGGTTTGGACAAGTTCCTGGAAGAAAGGTCCATAAACCATTATTAAAAGGGACCCAGGATATCACTGCTTGACCAATACAAGCACTGAGGAACCTGTGTCTTTTGGGGAGACTGCTAGGTACGTATGACCTAGATTAGCCACTCTTGGAAACAGGATACTGGGCTTGATGGACCTTGGTCTGACCCAGTATGGCATATCTTATGTTCTTATAATTTAAGTCTTGAAATGTCTGTTGTAGAAGAAAACAAGGATTGAGATCCTTATGGGGGAAGGGGGGGGGGGTTCAAAAGCCAGGGGTGCCTCAAAGGGAGGGGAGGGTGAATCTGAAGGAGAAGAAGACAGACAAGTGGAGATGATTGATGAAGGAAAAATCCCAATGGCAAAAGGGTGTATCTGATAGGGAGAGGGGATGATCATGGAGACACTTGAAGGGGAAGGGAGGATGAAGGAAAGGAGGGGGCTGATTGTGGAGAAAAGGTTTCCCAGATGGTGGGGAAAAGGAACACCTGAAAGCGAGAGAGCATTTGATAAGATGGGGGAGACGGGATGGTTGATGGAGGGCAGTGGTGAAGAATCGCTTTAGAGTGCAGAAGCAGATCAATGTCTTTTAGAGTGGCAAGAGAAAAAAAGGAGTGAAGGAAGCAAGGGTGATCACGAATTAGGGAAGACACATCACATACATGTAGCCACATCCACACTGTCACACCCAACTCAATCCTTGTACCACAAACTACACAGATACATCCATCTAGTACCATCCTGCAGCCCAATTTCCACTCAAACATTTCACCCACTCCCACTTAGCCATGGACAAGTACAATAATCTCGTACTACAAACCTGAAGGCAACATACCTACTACTGAAGCATTCTAAACACAGCTTCTCACTCTCAAAAATACTTCATATACTCAAACATGTCGCACACACTATTCACTCATTTAACCCACCTACCTTACCAACTTCATTTAGCTTTTGCAGATATTGTTACTTAACTTCCTCTTTTACTAATGCATTGTAATTTATTAAGGATAATCTCTTTGCTCTTACATTTTCAGCTGTTTCTTTGAGCAATATAGTGGCCTCCTTTTTCACTTACTTTACTTTCCTAAAAAAAGGTTCATTGTCCTTAATATTGCTTTAAATTTTGCCTACTGCTTTTCTACTTTCTCCAATGTTCCTATCCAACTAATGACTACTTAAGGTATTCTGAAGAAAAGGCAGTCACTCTCGCAGAAACACACAGCGTATAAAGAACTGAAGAGTCTATAGCAGTAGGGATCTAGTAAGCACCAATGCCAAGAACGAGCAGTTTCACGCAAAAGTTCTACTGAACGACTCTCATAATATACAGAACGAAGAGGATCCAGTGGAACGCCAACCCCTAAGCGCCCGACCTAACTGCTGCGAGAGGCCCTTCATTATGACGCAGGTCAGCCTGTGCGGATAAGCTCTTCTGACGCATGCGCAGTTTTCTCTTTTCCGCTAGCGAAGATGGCGAGTAAAGAGTGAGTGCATGTCTTCCTTATTGTTATCCGCTGCAATCTGATTTACTAAGAGGCTGTTGACGTGCTGTCGTGTCCTATATGGTTTCACAATCTCTAGGCTGTCGGTTGGCATCATTATTTGAAGGGGTGAAAGTGGTGGGACAGTTATGGGGACTGGATGCTGCTGTTCCGGGGGAGTCGGCAATGCTTGTATCTGGAGCGGTAGCCGCGACCTCTTTTGGCCGAACTTCTGCATCCTAGGCCTCGCTTGGCTTACGCAGTCGTCAGTGTTTGTAGCCGGGCAAGGAGACCTGCAGTTCTCCGGTATCGTATGGGAGATGGCCTAAGTTTTCTGTCTAATCTGCTCGTCTTGGGATCTGTTCCGTGAAAAAGACACAGCTCTGGCCTACAGGGATCTCTAGTAGCTCACTATCTTTCATTACATAAAAAGATGTTGTAGAAAAAAAACCCAGGTCGAGAGGAGCTCAGATTCTTTAGAAGGGATGTCAGATACAAGACTATATACAATGTGATGTATACATAATATAGAGCAGTGTTTTTCAACCTTTTTTGTGCAAAGGCACACTTTTTTCATGAAAAAAATCACGAGGCACACCACCATTAGAAAATGTTAAAAAAATTTACCTCTGTGCCTATATTGACTATATATAAAGTAATTCTCTTGAATAGGAATCAAACACTCACACCAACCCCCCTCCCCTGCTGGTTCACACCAACCCCCCTCCCCTGCTGGTTTACTCACACTCCCTCCCCCCCCCCCCCCTCGCAGAGCCCGAGGAAGTGATGTCATGGGGGCGGGCTCCTCACAGGCTGTCTTTCCTTTTCAAATTAACTTTATTGCAGCTAAAGTTAATTTGAAAAGGAAAGACAGCCTGTGAGGAGCCCGCCCCCATGACATCACTTCCTCGGGCTCTGCATGATCGGAGGGCTCCTGACACAGTTTCTCTTTACTTTTCAATGTAAGTGTAGTGCAGCCGCTGCTCTGTACAAAGCAGAACCAGCGGCTGCACTGCTATAGGGAATCGCGTTCGCGCCGTGGACTTCGGCACAAAAGCCTGTTTTTTGCTCTGGCCGCTCCCGATCTTGCGGCCAGAGCAAAAAACCGGCTTTTCAATGGCCGGTTTTACAACTGTGCTGGCAGCCGGCCTGGCCATGGAAAAACCGGCCGGTTGGCAACCCTAATTTGTGAGCCGAGGCCACATGTTACGGATGAAATTGGAATTTTTCCCACGGCACACCAGACAATATCTCACGGCACACTAGTTGAAAAACGCTGATATAGAGAACCTATTTATATGCGTGTCTGTATCTGCACACACACATACAAGAATATCTGATACAAATAAAAACCTTGGCAAAAAAAGCTATAAACTCCCCCCCCCCCCCCAATTGCCTTTTCAAAGCCACCTTTTTACAAAAATTTCTCTTTCACAAGCTACCTTGTAATGTAGTAGGGCTATTTTGTTGTAGTAAGGTATATAATAACTGATTCTTCCCATAGAATTGATGTATGGTGTACTTATATTGACATTGGCTCTTGTGTAGATTTTTTTTTATCCTAGAATAAGTTTCAATTTTTGATTTTATGGGGCTGAAGCAGAAAGCTGCATTTATTTAACATTTCTTATATCGCCTTTCATGATATCAAGGCGGTTTACATTGAACAAACTGAAATTACATTGAACAGGGCATTATAACTTGGAGATAACCCTCCATTGCCCATGTTCCCTGTAAAATAAAGTGGCTTCTATTTTACCAAGGCTTTCTGATAGTGCTTTTTGGGTGCTACGCTGCTTTCTGCATTGAAGAGCAAATCTAGTGCGAGAAAAATGCTAATAGCATGCAAAATAATGCATTTTAAATTGGCACCCATTGGTTAAAAAAAAAACCTGTATTTAAACTTAGCAAAATTTATTTTTACTTTCTAATACCGAGGCAAAAGATCCCCCTAATCACGGCAACCCATCCACCCCACCAAACTTACCTGGTGGCCTAGCAGCCCCAAACTAGAAAATTTACTGGGTGGTACTGGACACCGCTCCAATCAGAAAATGGTCTAGTGGACGCTCCTGGTACCTTACAAGATGGGGGTGGGAGCGTTGCTCCCCGTGTCATTATCTTGAAAAATGGCTGCACCTGGCCTCATGCGGTGCATCCTGGGATGCCCAGGGGAGCTCACTACCATATAAAACATTTTTGCCTTATGTGACAGTCTGACTCCACCCGGTGCATCCCAGGATGCACAGGGTAGGGTCAGATGCCATTTTTCAAGGTGGTGGGAGCTCCCCCGACCGCCTGGCCAGAATGAACAGATGGATGATGAAATGCTAAAAGAAATCAGTACAATATAGTAATACTAGGTAATTAAAATCACCCATTATCGACTGGGTCAATGTCACAACAGGACATGCTAGAGAGAGAAAGTTTCTAGATGAAATAAATGACTGCTTCTTGGAGCAGCTGGTTCATGAACCGACAAGAGAGAAGTGTTAGGGCCACTTGGCAATAGCGATCATAGCATGATTGCATTTGATTTAAAAAAATAGAGGGAGTACTATCTTTTTTAACTTTCTATGATAAAATGAGGAAAACGGTTAAGAAAAACTAAAAGGAGCAGCTGCAAAGGTTAAAGATTTACATCAAGCATGAGTGCTGAAAGTACTATCTTGGAAGTCCAGACCAGATATATTCTATGCTTTAAGAAAAGTAGAAGGAAGGCCAAAAAACTGCCAGTATGGTTTAAAAGCAAGGCCAGAGAGGCTGTTGCCAAAAAGCATCCTTGGGGGGAATGGAAAAGGGAGCCCCAATGATGAACGCTGGAAACAACATAAGCATTGGCAAGTTAGATGCAGGGCATTGATAAGGCAGGCAAAGAGAGAAATTGAAAAGAAGTTTACTGTGGAAGCAAAAACGCTACATTCGTAGCAAAAAACCTGTGAGAGTCACTTGTTCCAGTGGATGATAGATGGATAAAAGGAGCGTTTAAGGGAGGACAAGGCTATAGCGGAGAGACTGAATGAATTTTTTGTTTCAGTCTTTACTGAAGATGATGTAGGGAAGTTACCTGTGCCTGAAATGATATATATAAAGCTGATGTAGCGGAATAATTCAATGAAACATTGATAAACTGTAAGGATGTATTACAATTGTTTGATAAACTGAAGAGTAGCAAATCATCTGGACCAGATGGTATACATCCAAGGAAGGGTGTTGAAAGAATTGAAATATGAGATTGCAGACTTACTATTAGTAATCTGTGAACTATCATTAAAATCAACTGTAGTATGTGAGGATTGGAGAGTGGCCAATGTAACTCCAATTTTTAAAAAGGGTTCCTGGAGTGATCCAGGAAACTACAGACCAGTGAACCTAATGTCAGTACTGGGCAAAATGGTAGAAACCATTATAAAAATAAAATTACTGAACATGTAGATAGCCAACATGGACAAGTACAAAGTTATGCACCTAGGAAAGAACAACCCAAACTATGGTTACACGATGTATGATATCGCCTTAGAAACCACCACCTAGGAAAAAGATTTAGGCATCATTGTGGATAATACGTTGAAACCCTCTGCCCAGTGTGCAGCAGCAGCCAAAAAAAGCAAATAGTGTTAGGAATCGTAAGGAAAAGAATGGAGAATAAAAAAAGGATATTATGTCACTGTATCGTTACATGGTGCGACTGCACCTTGAATATTGTGTGCAATTCTGGTTGCTATATCTTAAAAGGATATAGCTGTATTAGAAAAAGTACAGAGAAGAGCGACAAAAATGGTAAAGCGAATGGAAGGCTACCCCTGTGAGGAGAGGTTTAAAAGGTTGGGGGTTCTTCATCTTGGAAAAGAGATGGTTGAGGGGGGATGTGATAGATGTCTATAAGTGAATGGGAGTGGAATGGGTAAACGTAGATTGGTTGTTTACGCCACCAAAAATTGTAGAAAGTAGAAAGACTAGAGGACACGCAATGTAACCCATTTAAGACTAATAAGAGAGAATTTATTTTTTTACACAATGTGTAATCAAACTCTGAAATTCGTTACCAGAGGATGTAGTAAAAGCTGTTAGTGTAGCTGGGTTTAAAAAAAGATTTGGATGAGTTTCTGGAGGAAAGATCCATAAACCTTTATTAAAGAGGACCCGGGAAATCCACTGCTTTCCCCGGGACAAGTATTGTGGAACATGTGTGCCTCTTTGGAAACCTGCTAGGTACTTCTGCTGTGGATTGGCCATTCTTGGAAACGGGATACTGGGCTTCATGGACCTTGGTCTGATCCAGTAAGGCATTTCTTATGTTCTTGGGTATAGAGTCCACTAGGTTGTTTGAGGGTTTGGGGCTACTGGGTCACCAAGCCATTTTCTGATTCAGGGGTGGTGAAGGCTTTATTTGTGAATTTTATATACCACTTTCTCGACATAATCAAAGTTGGGGCTACCAGGTAATTTGATGGTTGGGGGACATTGGGCCACCAGTAATTTTGCTGGATGGGGATCATGATTGGGAGGAAGGAGGTGGAATAGAGGATCAGGCCACAATGGGAGAGAAGGGATTTATCTGATGTGAAGTCCGAATTTCACTTAAGATGATCTTTTAACAATCCAGTCCATACGCATAGGTGGCAGACTTAATGCAGGCCCCTGTGTGCATGTGTCTGAGTTGCTCCTATTTAATGTTGATTTTGTTTTTTTTCTTTTGTGCTTAGCTGATTTGCGTGCTGTTTGCAAATTGAGCATTAAACTTGTGTTAGGAAACCCTGCACTAGAACTTTAGTGCTGGGCTCAGGGTTTCTGCATCAGCCCCTATGTACGTGTGGATGATTAGTAAATGTGATCTAAAAAAATTGGCCATCTTGATTAAGATATTTTGTTTTGTAAAATTTATTAGCAAGAATATCAAATACAGCTCACATTTTTGTTTTTATAATTCAGAGGGAAGAAGTTGCCATCTCCTCCAGAAAGCCTTTTAAAAAGGCGAAAGGCTTTTGCAGCTTTGAAGGTCAAACGTCTCAAGCAGAAACTGAATGAAAAGAAGGTGAAGACTGATTTTGAGTTCTTAATTGATATTCTGGTGACTAACATTATGCTATGACACCTCGTTGTGACTGGTTATTGGGCAGAGGGGATGTTAAGTCACAGAACTGTCAGTTAGGGCAGTCAGCGAGCAAAGGGCCCTTTTACTAATGCCTTTTAAGGTTTTGCACTTAATGTGTGTCTAACATGAAAACTAACCTGCAGTAAGTGCAAAGCCTCTGCGGTAGCTGTTGAGTGGCCAGCATTTTCCCAGCAGTTATCACATAGAAATGTACCCTAAAATGTGGTTCAATTGACGTGGATGTACCTAATTCTATTCATAAAAGTATCATTTATCAGTCAATCAAGTTTTTTTTTTTATACTGCTTTATCATTTCAGTCAGTGGTTTATACTAGAACTTAAACTTCGTAATGGAGGGTTAAATGACTTGCCCAAGGCCACAAGATGTGCTAGAGGGAATTGAACTCTAGTCTCCAAGCCAGTGCTCTAACCATTAGGCTACTTCTCTACTCCACTCCATGAGGTGCAGTAACGCAAATTGACAGATTGACTGTGCTTGGCAATTGCCCCACGCTAAATGCAGTGTGCTCTCCATGCACACTCTGCTCCTGACCTTTCCCATCACATGATGTACAAATTACCATGAGACATAGCATGCAGTAACTGTCATGCTTGCACGGTAATAGTTACCATGGGCCATTATGGCATGCTAAAACATGCATTAACCGCTCAGCAGGTTTTGGTAAAAGGGCTTCAATGTGCTACTTAAAGGCACTAGACAAAGTGTTTTTCAGGAGAGGGCAAGGGTGAATGGGTTTTTTTGTTTCTGAAAAAATATTTTTGTGGTCCTCCATGAGTGGGTATTTATAGGCCAGGGGATTTCACTAGTTTGGCTTTCTGGATAACTGTCCCAAATAATCCAGTATATTCACAAATGTTCTGTAAGAGCATTTTTTTATTTGAAAGTTAGATCTTTTTGTGGCATTTCAGAACACAAGATCTAAGCAGACATTAGAAGAAACTTTAGATCTTGCCGTCTTACATAGGGCATGTTTGCTTCTGTGCCAACATAGGAGTGGACAGTCTGGAGGCTGAAATTGAATTGTTGCTATCTTTTCTATTTATTTATTATTTCTTAAATTGCTGCTGCTGCCGCTTTTAAAATAAGTCATTACTTTTGAGGGTTTATTTTTCTGTATGCGGTACTATTCTGAACAAATAATGAACTTGGGCATTGGCAGGGCAAGGAAGATTCCTGTGGTCATTTACATCTTTGTCCCTAATTGTGATTTGAATGCACCCATCCTAAGGGACCTTCACTGGCTGCCACTAAACTGCAGACTCGCATACAAGGCACTACTCATCACTTTCAAAGCCCTTAACAGGATATCCCCCTCATCCCTCACAGCCCTCCTTACCCCAATCCCCAACAACAGGTCGAGAAGGACAGTAGCCGCCAATACCCTGATTATCCCTATCGAGTCCACTAAGTGTACACAAGCAACCGGGAATAGGGCATTCGCTTTCTATGCCCCAAAGTGTTGGAATAACCTCCCTCCAAGCATCAGATCAATAAGTGATCTCACACAATTCAGGAAAGCCCTCAAGCACCACCTATTCCTTCTATACTATTCACAATCAAATGCAACCCAGCCACATCCCAACTCACTCACTCAGTGCCCAACACCTCACAAACCGAATAAGGCCAACCGAACATCAGAGCCTTCCCATTAGGTACTCCGTCATGTGTTGATACTGATAAATGTAATAACCAAGAATAATGATAATAATGATGAGTGTAATAACTGAAGAACCAGCACTAATCAATTAGTCTGGCCTAACATCGAACTTGTAAATAGTTTCTCTGCTACAGTTGTGCTAGCTGAGCGTGTAAATACTTCTCCCTGTTACTGATCCGAGTTCCTGTTCCTGTTCAATGTAGCACCAGGCATTTCTCATTGTCTCTTGCAAGAATTGTTAACTGTAAACCACACTGATGTTGAAGAGCGTGGTATAAAAGAGCTTTTAAATAAATAAAATAAAATAAATAAATTTCAAAGTGACAGTCACTTACGTACTTTCATAGTCATAGTAATGATGTACCTGCTGAAGAACCATATCAAAATGCACTGATGAAATCTGTGCTGAGAAACGTTTCAGTGCAGGCTAAAAGATGTTTTTATATCAAACTTTTATTTTATTTATTTTACAACTTGTATATATTTCTATGACATGACACTACTTAAATTTATTTTCTCAAATTTGATATGCATACTTTATAATAATCAAGGTGAGTTAGAATAAAATGGAATAACATTCCAAAATAATTATGTACATCCACAAAGTGTTTTTAGTATTTATTTTTCTGATTTCTAATCACTCCCCTCTCCTCTTCCCCCCCCCCCCCTGCCATGACAACCATGCTTTCACCTTCCTGAACACCAGGTAAGATCTTTCACTATGAATGAGGTGGTGGGGACAAACACAGTGACGGAATTCAAAGTGGCCTGGAACAGACACTGTGGATCACTTTACAGCAACAAGAGTAAATCAAAATAAACTGAACCATCTAATTTTTCAACAAATAGGGGTGTCCTACATGGAGCGATGGGGAGGGAGGAGCGGTGTGTTCACCCACAAACAAACAAAGATATGGGGAAGGGTGCACCTGTTCCTGGTGGGTGCACCACTAAGCAAAGACATGGGTAGGGGTACACCTATTCCTGTTTATATTGCTGGGCAGACTAGATGGACCATACTGGTCTTTATCTGCTGTCATTTACTATGTTACTATGAATATTTAGGGGCAACATGCTACATAAATGGGATACCTAAATAGCAAATGCTCTCTGAGTAGTATATTATAAGTGAATTTCTCCAGGCATAACTAGTAACATCTGCTGGGAAAAATGCAGAGTAGGGCCTTGAACATATTGTTGACGTAGAGACTTCAAATATGCTGGCACATCACAATGCAACAGGATAACCTCTTCAGAACAGGTTCCTTATACAAGAAAGTCACTTCAATAATCCCAAAGTAGCAATTAACAACATACAAATTTTTTTTTCAAAAGACCCTCAGAGAAGGCTAGACTAAGTGTAATAAACACTTTAAACAATAGCCTCAAGTACCATCATTTGCCTCTTAGCCCTGTGCTCCCAATTTTTTGTTATTTTTATATACAAAATTTAAATATTCTAAAAACAGCAATTTGCAAATTTCAAACAGATACCACTTACCTACTCCCAAACGTCCCCCACATGATCATGTTTCAGGCCCTTAGACTGAGCCTTGCCTCAGGGAAAAACGTCAAAAAGAACAGCATGTAGCATCCAAACATCTTTCTGCGTCTATCAACAACCTTTTCAAAAAAGACAACTGAATTTGACAGGAAGTGATATCCACTATATATACCACAGGCTACACCAGTCAGCCACAAATATGATCAGTGACAGACAGCTGAACCTTATTCTGAATAAGTGGGCTTTGGACTCGATGCTTCTGATAATTGAACAAGTTGTGACATCTGAACAAGAAATTAAACCTATGACTGAGGGTCTGAAAGAAAAATTGGTTATGGAGGATTGGGAAATGCAATTGAATACTTTAGAATGCTCTGTGGATGACTTTAAAGATTCTGTATGAAAAACTTAATTAAAAATATTACGTGGGGTTGAGACTGACTATAAACAGCCTTCTATATATCCTTGGATGTTGTAAGATTATTTTGAGAGGGAGAAGCATGTATCTTTTGATTGATCATCAGCTGATTCTGAATACAGCGGTGACAGGGACACTATGCAGAGAGTCGATGGGGGGGGGGATTTTTTTCCGGCGAAGTGACAGAGGTCGACGGAGAGATTACTTAACCAAGAATGATTGGGTGCATACGATACCAGTTATGAGATCCTGGACCCGTAAGAATCCGGAATTTATAAATCTATTCCCGCGGTTGCTCTTTTCAACTCACTGATTGTATTGTATAAAAGATTTTGTTTTCATCCCTACTGTTTCATATGATCCTTTCAAACACTGTCTGGCTATCTTTTAATTCGGAAGTTTCAACTCCAAGTAATTTTTAAGGATCGTCCTGCTGTAGGTAAAAGAACTATTCTATATAATAAATCTAAATGGTCTCCTGGTACTTTAGCCCTGACTATAGCTATGTTTCAGGCATTACTATTGAACAATTTAGAGACTTTTGAAAAAAATGCCTGCATCTTACCATAAAAATATTACAAAAGCCAAATGGCATGCATTGAATGAGTTCAGAGAGTTGTCCGATAAAAGTATTCAACGAGTGGAAAAGGAGGTAGTATTGTCCTTTAGTCTCGGTAATATCATAGTGAAATGATTAGCCAGATTTCTGATGTATTATATTATAAATTGGATAATGATCCTTTAACTGGTTTGGCTAAGCGTATTAAAAATACTGTAACTGAGGCAAAACTTCAAGGAATGCTGTTGGAGAGAGGATTCTTTTTAATTGAAAAACTTCCTTAAAACACCTTATGTTTACATGTTACCAAAGGTGCACAAGAATTTGACCTCACCTCCAGGACATCCTATTGTAGCCCTTCGGGGTACTATATTAGAACCTTTAGCAAAATTTGTGGATGTCTTCCTTAAACCACTGGCTAGGAAAGTGCCGTCTTTCATTCAAGACACTTCATGTTTTCTACAGTTATTAACTAAACTGTCAACACAGATTTATTGAGTCTTGTGACTATGGATATCACCTTGCTTTTATACAGTTATACCTCAACAGTGGGCTTTAGAAGTTGCTAGGCGCCATTTGATTTTTGGCTCAACGAGATCATCATATATATATATATATATATATATATATATATATATAATCAACTTACTTATTTTGGTACTTACACAGAACTACTACTATTATGGTCCCATCTTTGGCAACATTAGTGATGGCTGAATTTGAAGAGAAGTATGTGTATTCTTCCTCAGTCTTTTCTAATGTGATACCTTGGAGCAGCTTTCTGGAAGATAATTTTTTGCCCCTGGTCTTGTACCATTGAAATGCTGATATTATTCTTAAAGGATTTAAATATGGTGGGTGAACATAGTCTATATCTAGTATTGAATTTTTAGATGTATTGATATATAAAGAGGATTGAATATTACAGACTGTTATATAAAAAAGAACATTTGATTGTAACAATTTATTATGGTATCGGACCTGCCACCTGGTTAGTTTAAAGCAAAATTTACCTGTGGGACAATTTCTTCCTCTTAAGTCTTCACAAAGTCAATTTTTGCAAAAAGCAAAGTTATTGCAGCATCAAGTGGCCGCTGTCAGTGATGCTTTACTGCAATCTGTAGTGTCTCTCTTGGTTAGACCCAACTGCACAGAAGGTATATTATGCGAGTTATTTGACATCTTGTATTTCAAGTTACGTTATATATATTATTTGTACCTGTCCTAAAATATATGTAGGCCAAACAAATAGACCTATAAAAACTCATCTGACAGAACATCTGGGTAGATTGAATGCAAAAACTGCAACGGCTCCTGTAGTTTCTCGCTTTTTATGATGTGCTCATGAACCTACCTCTTTTACATGCATGCATGATTGATATGGTTCCTGTAGATTGGAGGGGAAGGAATGGAGAATCTTCATTGAACTTAAGAGAACAATGGGTTTTCTGTCTCAACTCAGTAAGACCAGCTGGCTTGAATCAGGAGATTGAGTGGTCTATTTTGCTTTGATCCATCTGTCACTGGTCATGTTTGTGGCTGATTGGTGTAACCTGTAGTATATATAGTGCACGTCACTTCCTTTGAATTCAGGCATCTTTTTTTTGAAAAGGTTGTTGATAGACGCTGAAAGATGTTTGGATGCTACATGCTCTTTTAAGTTTTCCCCTGAGGCAAGGCTTAGTCTAGGGGCCTGAAGCATGATCATGCCAGGATTTTTGGAAGCAGATAAGTAGTATCTTTGTTTAAAAATTGCACATTTCAATTTTTAGAATATTTAAATTTTTATATAAAAATGATATATTAAATTGGGAGCACAGGGATATGAGAGAAATGATGGTGTTTGAGGCTATTATTTACAGTGTTTATTACACTTAATATTGCCTTCTCTGAAGGTCTCTGAAAAATATTTTGTATGTTAGTTGCAACTTTGGGATTATTGAAGTGACATTTTGGTATTTTGTATCTTTTCTGATGATATCCTGTTAATTGTGAGGTTTCTAAGGTGAGATCAATTTGGTTGTGTGATATCACAATGCAAAACATATACTAAATGAAGAATTTTAAAATTAATTCAAGGCTCTAAGACAATCCGTGCAGGTCAGTGACAATCGGGGTAATACAAGGTGTGATCAAAAAGTATGGAGATTTGTGTAGCTACATAACAATACATTGCACCATGATGCTATTAAGCATGCATTGTGTGCTCTGCATATAGCATGGCTGCAGCATACTTGTACTTTTTTATCATGTGATTTTTGGTATCATCATGTAAAAGCAGTTTGTCAGATTTACTACAAATGAAAAAAATTGAACAGCGTATTTGTATTAAATTCTGCCAGAAACTTGGAGATTTGTGCAAAGAGACATATGACAAGTTACAGGAAGTGTATGGCGATGAATGCATAAGTCGTGCTTGAGTTTGACTAGTACAAACATTTCCAAGATGGCTGCCAGTGTTGACAGTGACTAACGTTCTGGAAGACCATCTACGAGCAGGAATGACGACAAAGTTGAAGCAGTGCATGCTGCAATATGCCCAAATCTTTGATTGACTATCAGGGAGCTTGCTGAGGAAATGGACAACAGTTTTGGGTCGGTACAGTCCATTCTTACTGTTGATTTGAGGATGAGATGTGTGTCTGCAAAATTTTGTGCCGAAACGCCTTTCCCCTGATCAAAAAGAGAGACTGTCTGCAGCCATGGAGGAGTTGGAATGCGTTGAAAATAATTGTTTTCATCAAAAATATTATTGATGATGAATCATGGTTTTATGGTTATGACCTGGAAACTCATGCTCAGTCCTCACACCTGTCTTGCTCTTATCCATTCTTGGATGACCGCGAACTTTCTCTATCTGAATCCATCAAAATCAACTGCCACCTGGATAACCTTCGGGGTCCCTTCTCCCTCTCTGGCTCCCGTAATTTCCACTGCCCCTATCCCGCTGGCCACTTCCTTCCGATATCTTCATGTTGACCTCGATTTCTTCCCTCTTGCAGAACACATTTCATCTATTGCTTGCCGGTCTTTTTTCTGCCTAAGTCAAATCCTTGCAGTTCGCCCTTTTCTCTGTACCCCCTCTCTAACCACACTCCTTCCTTTTCTGGTTATTACAAGACTTTACAATTGCAACTTTGCTTTGGCTGGCCTCCCACAGTGCCAGCTACTACAGAATACTGCTGCCCGTATCCTCACTCACGCCTCCTGGTTTGACTACATTATTCAGAATCAATACAAAATACTCATCTTTGTTCACAGAACTATCCACACTGGAATTACACAATATCTTGACAATCTTCTCCATTTCCAAACCCCTCGCCGCCTTCTGTGCCCAATTTACATCCGTTGTTTGGTCCTTCCATCTGTCTCTCTGGCTCGCCTTGAATGCACGTGGGGATCAGCCTTTTTCTTTTTGGGTCCCGCTCTTTGGAACCTCCTTCCCTATACCCTTTGCCCTGAGCCCTCTTTCAACAATTTCAGAGCAGCACTGAAAACAGCCTTGGCCTTTCCAACCCCCTGCCCTGACAATTCTGCCCTACCATTTTTACTGTCTGTTCTCTTTTATTTTGATGCTCCCTTTCTCCTCCTCCCAGCCCACCCCCCTCTAAGTGCTCTGATCTTGCTATCCTCCTTTTCCTCTGTCCTATCAGATAATGGTGTTCATTTTCCTGCCTTTGCAGTCCTTGTATTTGTTAACCACTCTGATGCTTTCGCCTGAGCGGTTTATCAAGCGCTTGAATAAAGATAAAGAATGGAAGACTCCAAACTCCTGCAGACCCAAGAAAGCCCATCAAGTGAGGAGGGTCATTCCATGTCAAGTGGTCTAGGGCTCCCCACATGACCATCACGGATTTTGACTAAATTTTATATTTAGAGCCCCCCATGTCTCAAATGAACTTTGGTAGAGTTTTAGGTTCTCTGGTGTTAAACCTGTTGAGATATAGCCGTTTGTTTGACCCCATAGCCTGAACATGTACAGTACGATTCAAAATTTCAGCAACTTTGAGACCTAATATTGTTATTTGTTTATAAGAAATGAAACTTAACTACCCTGCACATCGTTTTGCGCTCTTTTTAATGAGACTAATAATAATCTTTTTTGATTAAGTCAGAAATAGACACATTGCACCAAAGTCGGGCAAAGAAATTGGCGGCCTAAAAAAATTAAGTTTAACATTGCATAGCTCCTGAAATAAGTAAACAACGAGCATGAAATTTGAGGCATAGTATCTCGTGGTACTGTTGTTTTTGTGTTTATAATTTCAAGCTCCTAGCCCTTTTCATTAATTTGCAAATTAAGTGTAAAGTTGATAATTTTTGCAAAAAGGCTAAAAATAGGGTATTTTTAACTCCCTTTTACACAAGTATCTTCTAGAAACATTTTCAAACTACTACCATTAGAGCATGTTTTAAACTCCCTAAAAAAGTTAATTTGATTGACTAACGCTGGCATACAGTGCTCTAAAAAGAGGACCAAAGTTAGCGGACATTGCCATGGCAATAGCGTATATTTCATCATATTATTATTGTTAATTTTTTGGATCATACTTGTTTTAACATTTTTATATTGAAAAATTATCAATATTGTATTGCGTTGGTCCATGGTGACATTGTCACTACCAGTTCAGGAACATGAACTGGCAACCCCATCGCCATAGAGGTCACGCCCGATAGCTGTGCAATACCAGCCACGGGTGGGTTTCTTAATCTAGGTTCCCAAGCCTTTAATTTGGTTTCTTATTTGAGGTTCCAAAGCCTTCAGTGGGTGTCTAGCTGGTTCCCAAGCCAATGATTGGGCATCTTATCCTAGGTTCCCAAGCCTAAATTGTGTAACTTATATGGTTCCCAAGCTGAAGTACTCACCTCAATTTTAATGCTAGCAATTTTTTTACATTCTGTTATGTTTGCAAGCCACTTCCTTCAAAATGGATTCTGGGAATTGATACTGTTGGCCAGATGATGTAACTGAAGGTGCAGGGAGCATGCTAATGAGGTGCTGCTCTGGAATCCAGCAAACATCTTGCCTTTCTGGCCAATAAAACGAATGAGCAGGACCTTGAGAATGCATAATGTTATCAATACATCATTTTCCTCAGCTGAAACTTCAACAACATTGCCAATCCACCATTTGTTGTCATAGATGCAAGCTACGTAGCAACCAAGGGACAACTCAGATAATTTCAAATACGAAATAGCAATATTGGAAATTTTGGCTAAAAAACATATTGTATCATTTGAAACTCTGCTGACACAAACCAAGTTTGAGTCAACTGGTACAAATTGGTGATGCTCTCTAGTGCCAGCTATTGTGCTGCTTTCTTTCCACCTTTCTTCTTGAAACTTCCTGCTTTTTTCAATTTCATCTTTTGCGACATAAATATATTTAATTCCGTGTATATTTTGGTCACAAAAGTTTTATACAGATCTTTTGGTGTCAATATTTGGTCAAAGGTCTTTGTAGACTTGCTCGGGCTGCCAAACGTTTAGTTGTGCCACCAACCCCATCACAAGATGATTTTCCATGGCTTGTGCCGAAAAAGTTCCATTCAGCCTCGATATTGAAATCATTTTTGTGGTTGCATAAATTGACAAAGTTTTTGTAGTTTTTATATTGCGCTGCTGATCCATCACTGAAGTAGTATATTTTCGTAACATCTGCTTGGATCAACAAAAATTCGATAAACTTCTGAATAAACACATGTACTGACACGGTATCATGTTACATATGATCGGAAATTATGCAGCAATTAACAATTTGCAAGGTGCCCACTTTGTCTGCATAATAAGCAACAAATGGATGTACTATGGCCTGTGAATTTTCCCAGTGAAAGCCCTGGGCAGCATCTTGGACAACAAATGAGTAATTTTTGGCAAAGTCCATCAAAACAATGAACTCCGTTTCTTTTAAGTCAGCTTTCAGTGACTTCAGATATTCACTTTGGTGTTTTGAAACAAAATGATGGCCTGTCAGCTTCCAAATTTTGCTTGAAAGTTTTTCAACAAAGTTGTCCACTGTTAATATGCTTGTTTCCAGTGTTTCTCGGTCAGTGTGAATCCATTGTTTGAATTCATTTGATTCTTCTGCATCATAATCCTGGAATATTTCATCCAAATACGCTACAAGTGATTCTTCGCCAGGGCAGCTTTGGCAGCTTTGTAGCATACATTCCTTGGAATTCAGGTCACACACTGTCTTTTCCATTAGCAGCTTGTAGTCCTCTTTAATATTTGCACCTTGCAGCATGAGCTTTACATTCTGATGTATACTGCAGATGCAAACAGAATGCATGCCTGAAGCACCAACAGTCACACACCACTTTGGCCTGAGATCACAGAATTTTGAAAAACAGATTTCTGCTCCAAATTTATTATGATATGCTACATACAACTCTTTAAGATTACACAACAGCAACCGTTTTTGTTTTTGAACTTTGACACCATCGAGTCGCACTGAAATGCAGTCTTTTTTGCCAGGACACATTCTGCTAAATTCATCATCTTCATAGAAATCTTTGACTCTTTTAGCGACTTCCTCTGATAATGGTTTGCCAATTTTTGCATCAGGTAAAGCACAAATGCCTTTGTCTCTCTTGACTTTTCGGGCCATTTTGACCATACGTTCAGAAACGCCAAACTTCATTGCTGTTTCCTTTATTGACCAACGTTTTGGGGCCAAAGTCAACAATTGAACTTTTGCTGACCTATTGGATATATCAATCTTTGTTTTCATTTCTTTAATAAGCTCAGTGTAATCGCTACATAGACTGCATTCTGCAGATAGACTAGATTGTTCAACGTTGTCAGCCACTCCAGCAGCAGACATTATTTTTTTTGTTACCACGTTCTGTGTGCGCTCAATCTTTTGTTTCAAATAGCCAGCTTTGTCTCTACTGCTTATTCTTCATATTTTTAATGAAGTGCCTAAAGCAGTCAAGCTTTGATCAAGGGTGTCCAAGGCATCTGAATCAAAATCATCCGAAGATGAAGATGCTGTGGCTTCAACCATAGAAGCATATTTTGCTTTGCACCTGATGAAAGTTTTCTGGCCTGGCTTTACATTCATTTTGGTCACTTTTTCAAGCCCTCAGACATGGCTAAAGTTACTTTTGATAATCCACTTTTAATGACGTGATTCTGCTTTTCAAACGGATTGCAACACGACTTTTGGTTCATTTCATATTTGCTCAGATACTGTGCTTGGTGATGCAAGCAGATACTGTCATTGTAAGGTCAACTTCTGATCGTCGAGTAATAAGCAATTTCTCGCTTGCTGACAAGCAGCTCACAGAATTGAGCCCAGTTTTATTGGAATAAAATGAGCCATGGTGACATTTTGATAATTTTTGTCCAACGGTACATTCAGGCATAGGAGGATTGTTATCGTCGATGTCCATTTTGAAGTAAATTAATTAGTAAATGTGTACCAACTAATGCTAATCTGAAAATCTATATGTTAAGCTCACGACATGTATGCACTTAACAGTTATTGAGCAACTCCTATGGAAATAAATGAGTTTTAAATATAACATTTGGATAACGTTAGAACTGCAGGTTGAATTACATGCCTTTGTCAAGCATGGTAATGTCCGCTATGTTTAGCCCTCTTTTCAGGGTATTGTACGCCAGGGTTAGTAAATTAAATCCGCTTTTCTAGAAAGCTTAAAACATGCTCTTTCTAATGAAATTGGTTTCAAAACGATTTTAGAAGATACTTTTGTGTAAAAGGAGGTTAAATACCCTATTTTACGTTTTTGCAAAAAATCATCAACTTTACCCTTAATTTGTAAACTAACGGAGAATGCTAAGAGCATGAAATTATAAATTCAAGAACTTCAGTACATAGAGGTATTATGTGCAAAATTTCATACTTTTTACTTGATTATTTAGGAAACTGCATAATGTCTAATTTTTAATTTTTTTAGAACGTCAATTTTTTTGGTTGACTTTGCTGCAATATATCTACTTCCGACATATTCAAAAAATATTATCATTAGTATCATTAAATAGAGCGCAAAACGTTGTACAGGATAGTCAAGTTTCATTTTTTTATAATAAAATAGCATAGAAAATATAGGGTCTCAAAGTTGCTGAAATCTCAGACTCGTACTGTACAAAGTCAAGGTATGTGATCAGACAAACGACTATATTTCAGAAAGTATTCCACAAGAGAATCTAAAACTTTACCAAAGTTAGGTTGAGACACATGGTAGTGTACATACAAAATGTCAGCAAAATCCGAGATGGTTGAGCGGGGCACTTTTTATATACTAGACCACTTGACATGGAATGACCCAGGAGCAATGTTGAGGTCATGCTCAGTTTTCTTTTATAATCGGTGTATTGTTCATCATGAGTATGCTCCAGAGGGCCAAACCATCAATAAGGAATACTACATCCAACTTCGCACTCATTTGGGAAATGCCATTTGTCGTAAGAGGGCCAAAGTTGCGTGGGAATGGTGAATGATTGCTTCATCACAATAATGCCCCAGCTCACGAATCGCATCTTGTCCAGCAGTTCTTGGCTAAACACCAAATCAAGCAAGTTTGTCAGCCTCTGTACTCGCCTGATCTCACACCCTGTGACTTTTTTTCTTGTTTCCAAAACTGAAATCACTACAGAGAGGAAGGAGATTCAACGGAGACCATTAAGCAAAATTCAAAACAGCAGCTTCACAGTATAACAAAAGAGACATTTCAAAATTGTTTCCTGCAATGGCAGGAACCCTGGAAGAAGGTTTTATGGGAAGGGGACTACTTGGAAGGAGGCTGAGTGCAATAACTGTCAGTGTTGAGATCAGTGTTGAGACTTGTACAAAAGCACAAGAAGTTGAATACTTTTTGATTGCACCTTGTACACCATTGGCAGCAGCACTGCATATACATATTTGCTACTGATCACCAGTCAGTATAGTGCCAATATTCAGTTGCTTTATAGTATAGCCTAGACATTTTACTTTCAAACTTAAATTAAATATATAAAATATCTGTATAGTAGCTGAATATCGCTGCTGCAGGGATAACGTTTGGTTCTCACCCTTGTGCTCCCCTGAATCCATTCCACCTATGGATAGTCAGTGGTTGGATGGATTTTCAGCAATGCACTATCTGTAGAGGATTTATGTTTACCATTTTCCTATTAAATGCATAAGTTCTTTTTGAATATGGACTCATTTGTTTTTAAAACTAGAATCATATTATGTGGACTGGAGGAGTAGCATGGTAGTTTAAAGCAATGGGATGAGAACCATGGAAGCCCGGGTTTAAATCCTCTTTCTCTTACTGGCTTTGAAAAAAATCACTTCACCCCTGGTTGTCTCAAGTACAGCTTAGATTATAAGCCCACTAGAGACATGTTCAGGTACATTAAGTATTTCTGTAACTTGCTTCGAACTACTTCTGAAAAGGGGGAGTAATCGAATACAAATACAACGGTATGCTTGGGAAGTTAACATCAATTCCCATGTAACTGCCATGTTTAATTATGTTCAGTTTTCAATGCAAAACAATTACAGTTACCATGTAATTGTCATGTTAAATGTAAACCTCCTTGGATAAAGGCAGTATATAAAAACTGTTAAATAAATCAATTCATAAACCAGTGTAGACATATATTTGTATACCTGTTATGGGGTAATATTTGGGCACTTCATTTTCTTGCAGATAGTCAAGTTCTCCAAAATAAGACTATGCACAGTAATACAGTTGTTGTGGACTGGCTTCTTGTTACGGAAGTTAAAGAAAGGATAATGGATTTCTGAGAGTTTTTTTTTATTTGATCTCCTCTTTGCCATTTCAGCTTCGCAAGGAAAAAAGGAAGCTCATTTATAAGAGAGCAGAGGCCTATCACAAAGAGTACAGACAGATGTATAGACGTGAAATTCGAATGGCTCGAATGGCCCGAAAAGCTGGCAATTACTATGTACCCGCTGAACCAAAATTGGCCTTTGTCATCAGGATCAGAGGGTAAGAGTCCTGCTGCAGAAACTGTAAAGAATTTTTTTTTTTTAAATAATGAATCACATTTGAGATACAGATAAGCTGGCTAATAACTGAAATTTATATTTTGAAAAGTAACTGCAATTAGTCATAAAAGATGAATAGTTTACACTGTCTTGCAGACAATCCAGTTACATTTTCTTGCTGGTTTACTATTAATCATTTGTATAGCGTTACAAGGTGTATGCAGCACTATACATATAGATGTAAGACAGTCCCTGCTCATCAGAGCTTACAGTCTATTCAAGATGAAAAACGTCGCAAAACTGGGGACTAGAATATGGCAGGATACAAAAGTAGTGTACAAAGGAATGAGGGGCATCAGGATCCAAAAGCAGACTCAAAGAGATGGGTCTTTAGCCTGGACTTAGGGCCAGAGAAGGAGCCCAACGCACTGACTCAGGTAGTTTGTTCCAGGCATATGCAGTAGCAAGGTGGAATGAACGAAGTCTGGAGTTGGCAGTGACAGAGAAGGGCACAGATAAAAAGTATCTGCCAGAGGAGCAAAGTTCCCAAGGATGAGTGTGGAGTGAGATAAGAGAGGAAATGTAGTGAGGAGCCACAGAATGAATGCACTTGTAGGTAAGTAGAAGTTTGAACTGGATGCAGAAATGGATAGCGAGCCATTGAAGTGACTTGAGGAGAGGAGTGACATGAGCATAATGAAACTGGCAGAAGATAAGCCAGGCAGCTGGGTTTTGAATAGATTGAAGAGGGCAAAGATGATTCAGAAGGAGACCAGCAAGGAGCAGGTTACAATAGTCAAGACGGGACTTGACCAGTGAGTGGATGAGGGAGGAGTGGCCTAGTGGTTGGGGCAAGTTAACTCAGGCCAGAAGGTCGGGGTTCAAATCCAACTAGATGACAGCAACCTTGGGCCGGAAGGCCTGGGGTTTCTAGCCCCACAGGTGCTCCTTGTGGTCTTGGGCAAGCCACTTAACCCTCCATTGCCCATGTTCCCTGTAAGTATTAGTGTATATATGTCTCATATCCCCTCGTGTTAAATGTATCCCCCAATTGTGTTGTGACCACTTTGATTGAAGGATATGGTGGTATACAAAACTGTCTAAGTGAGGGTCATAGTAGTGTGTATGGTTTTCTACCTTGCATACATTTCCTGCTGAGGGCTTTCATCTCTTACAATATGGCAACTAAAAGAAGCAGCTTTCTTAATGTGTTAGACACACTTGTGGCTAGATTGTAAGCTCTGACGAGCAGGGACTGTCTGTTTTGATATAATTTCTGTACATCGCTGCGTGTGGAGCACTATATAAATGCTAAATAGTAATAGTAGTACTACCGACCGCCTGGACAGAATGAATAGATGGTTGATGAAATGCTAAAGGAAATCAGGGAAGCTAACAAAGTTACAACACAGTAATAGTGGGTGATTTCAACTACCCCGGTATTGACTGGGTCAGTATCACAGCAGGACATGCTAGGGAGATAACGTTTAAGGATGAAATAAGACTGCTGCTTGGAGCAACTGGTACATGAACCGACGAGAGGAAGCTATTTTGGAGCTAGTCCTTAGTGAGACACAGCATCTGGTGCAAGAGATAAGGATGTTGGGGCCACTTGGCAATAGTGATCATTGCATAATAGCATTTGATTTAATAAAAGGAGGGAGGACAACAAGAAAATCCACAATACTACCTTTTAACTTTAAAAAGGGAGACTATGATAAAATAAGGAAAGATAACAACTAAAAAGAGCAGCTGCAAATGTTAGATTTGCATCATAGTAACATAGTAAATGATGGCAGTTAAAGACCAGCATAGTCCATCCAGTCTGCCCAGCAAATATATGGCAAGAGTAGGTGCACCCGTCGCTCCGTGCAGGCCACCCCTCCCCATGTCTTTGTTTAGGGGTGGACCCGCCACTCCATGTAGGACACCCCTATTTGTTGAGAGGTTAGATGGTTCAGTTTATTTTGTTTTTATCCTATTGGCTATAAAGGGGTCTGCTGTGCTTGTCCCATGCTGTTTTGAATTCCGTCACCATGTTTGCCCCCACCACTTCCATCGGGAGAGCATTCCAAGCATCCACCACCCTTTCAGTGAAAAAATATTTCCTGACATTGCCTTTCAATTTTCCACCTTGCAGCTTCATGTTATGCCCTCTAGTTTTGCAGCTTCCCCGTCTTTGGAAGAGGTTGGTTTGTTCATCGGTCCTCTTTAAGTATTTAAAGGTCTGAGACTTTTGGCGAAGCTAAAAAGTCATGGGATAGGAGGCAGTGTACTATTGTGGATCGGGAACTGGTTAAAAGATAGAAAGCAGAGGGTAGGGCTAAATGGCCAATATTCCCAATGGAAAAAGGTGAATAGTGGAGTACCCCAGGGATCTGTACTGGGTCCGCTACTTTTTGACATATTCATAAATGACCTGGAAAAGGGAATAACTAGTGAGGTAATCAAATTTGCAGATGACACAAAACTGTTTAAAGTTGTTAAAACCCAAGAGGATTGTGGAAAACTGCAGGAGGATCTGGATAAATTGGAAGACTGGGCATCCAAATGGCAGATGAAATTTAATGTGGACAAGTGCAAAGTTATGCACCTAGGAAAGAACAACCCACACTATAGTTACAAGATGCAAGGCTCCACATTAGAAACCACCACCCAGGAAAAAGATTTAGGAGTCATCGTGGATAACATGTTAAAACCCTCCGCCCAGTGTGCAGCGGCGGCCAAGAAAGCAAATAGAATGCTAGGTATCATAAGGAAAGGGATGGAGAATAAAACAAAGGATATTATAATGCCTCTGTATCGCTCCATGGTACGACCGCACCTTGAATATTGTGTGCAATTCTGGTCACCGTATCTTAAAAAGGACATAGAGTTATTAGAAAAAGTACAGAGAAGAGCCACCAAATTGGTGAAGGGGATGGAAGGCTACTCCTATGAAGAGAGGCTAAAAAGGTTAGGGCTCTTTAACCTAGAAAAGAGGCGGCTGAGGGGAGATATGATAGAGGTGTATAAATTAATGAATGGAGTGGAACGGATAAACGTGGATAAATTGTTTACGCTATCAGAATATAGAAGGACTAGGGGGCATGTAATGAAGCTACAGGGTAAACTATTTAAGACAAATAGGAGAAAATATTTCTTCTCTCAACGTGTAATCAAACTCTGGAATCTGTTACCGGAGGATGTAGTAAGGGCTGTTAGTATAGCTGGGTTTAAAAAAGGTTTGGACAAGTTCCTGGAGGAAAGGTCCATAAACCACTATTAAAAAGGGACCCAGGATATCAATGCTTGGCCTAGTACAAGCACTGCAGAACCTGTGTCTTTTGGGGAAACTGCTAGGTACGTATGACCTAGATTGGCCACTGTTGGAAACAGGATACTGGGCTTGATGGACCTCGGTCTGACCCAGTATGGCATTTCTTATGTTCTTATCATATCTCCCCTATTCCTCCTCTTCTCCAAAGTGTACATATTTAGGTCTTCAAGTCTCTTCTCATAAGGTTTCTTATGCAGGCTCCAAATCGTTTTGGTCACCTTCCTCTGAACAGTTTCCAGTCTTTTTACATCTTTTGCGAGATATGGTCTCCAAAACTGAACACAGTATTCCAAGTGAGGCCTCACCAGCGACCTGTACAGTGGCATAAGTACCTCTTCCTTTCTGCTGGTAATCCCTCTTTGTATGCAGCCCAACATCCTCCTGGCTTTTGCCACCGCCTTGTCGCACTGTTTTGCCACCTTGAGATCATCAGAGATAATCACACCAAGGTCTTTCTCCTGAACCATGCACACCAACCTCTCGCCCCCTATTGCATACATTTCCCTTGGATTTCTGCTACCTAAATGCATGACACTGCACTTTTTCGCATTAAATCGTAGTTGCCAAGCATTAGACCATTCTTCCAGCTTTTGTAGATCTTTCCTCATGTTATCCACTCCCTCGGGGGAGTCCACTCTGTTGCAAATTTTTGTGTCGTCTGCAAAAAGACAGACTTCCATTCAGTCCTTCAGCAATATCCCTCGCAAATACACTGAAGAGTGCCGGGCCCAGGACCGAACCCTGGGGCACCCCGCTAATCACCTTCCTTTCATCCGAGTGAGCTCCATGTACCATCACCTTCTGTCGTCTGTCAGTCAACCAACTTCTAATCCAGTTCACCATCTTGGGACCCATCCCCAAGCTATTGAGTTTGTTGACAAGCCTCCTTTTGAGGAACAGTATCAAAGGCTTTGCTGAAATCCAGGTAGATGACATCCATCGCATGCACCTGATCTAG
The DNA here is from genome assembly GCA_033557465.1 of Ichthyophis bannanicus. Classification (NCBI taxonomy): domain Eukaryota; kingdom Metazoa; phylum Chordata; class Amphibia; order Gymnophiona; family Ichthyophiidae; genus Ichthyophis; species Ichthyophis bannanicus. The sequence goes on along the minus strand of CM066031.1, from coordinate 1,553,179,630 downwards.
TTCCTTGGTCACCCAGTCAAAGAACTCAATCAGATTTGTTTGGCAAGACCGTCCTTCAGTAAAACCATGTTGCTTCGGATCTTGCAACCTATTGGTTTTGAAAAAGTTCACTATTCGCTCTTTCAGGAGCGCCTCCATTACTTTTCCCACCACCGAGGTAAGGCTCATGGGTCTGTAGTTTGACACTTCTTCCCTGTCACTACTTTTGTGTAGAGGTACGACATCAGCCATTCTCCAGTCCTGAGGAACCTCTCCTGTTTCCAAGGATCTGTTGAATACATCCTTTAACGGCCCTGCAAGAACCTCTCTGAGCTCTTTCAGTATCCTGGGATGTATCCCATCCGATCCCATGGCTTTGTCCACTTTCAGTTTAGCAAGTTGTTCCAACACCTCATCATCTTTGAATTGTGTGGTATCTACTTCATTCCCATTTTTATATTTGGGAGTCACAGCTGGTCCATCTCCAGGATTTTCTTTAGTAAAAACAGAGCAGAACTATTTGTTTAGCAGTTTCACTTTTTCTATGTCACTTTCCACGGGTCTTTTCCCAGCATTTCCGAGTCCGGCAATTCCAACTCTGATCGTCTTCCTTTCCCTAATATACCTGAAGAAAGTTTTGTCGCCACCCTTAACATCTTTAGACATCTTTTCCTCTGCCTTTGAATTTGCTATCCTTATTTCTCTTTTTGATTCTTTGAGTTTGATCCTGTATTCATTTCTGTGTTCTTCTGTTTGCAAGCTATTGAATTTTGCGAAAGCTGTGTTTTTTGCCTTTATTTGAGCAGCCACTTTGAAAAACCAAATAGGTTTCCTTCTCCTCTTGTTTTTATTTAATTTTTTTTACATATTTATCTGTTGCTCCTTTTATTGCCACCTTTTAGTTTAGCCCATTGCAGTTCCACTTCCCTTTTTTCCTTCCACCCTGTCATCTCCTCCTTTAGGTACTCGACTATGTTTTTGAAGTTTAGGACTTTGAGCTTGCTATGTTTGACCTGTACCTTGGCTTTTATCTCAAACCACACCATGTGATGAATGCTGTTGCTCACAGGGGCACTCACGCAGACATTCGACACACTATCACCGTTGGTGAGCACTAAATTCAGCGCTGAGCTTTCCCTGGTTGGTTCCATGACCATTTGTCTAAGTGATGCATCTTGGAGAGCATCTACAATTTTTTTGCTTCTTTCCAGATGTGCATTAGGAGTAATCCAATCCACATCAGGTAGAGTAAAGTTACCAAAAATGATCGCTTCCCCCTTTATGGCTAGCTTGGCAATATCTATAATCAATTTGTTATCTCTTCAGTTTGAGTCGGAGGTCTGTAGACTACAGCAGTATGGATGATAGTGCCATCTCCTCTTTCCAGAACAATCCAGAGCGCTGCTTCTTTTCCCCATGTCCCCTGCATTTCAGTAACTTTAATATTGCTTTTGACATACAAGGCTACTCCTCCTCTTCCATTTTCTCTGTCTCTTCTGAATAGATTATAGCCAGCTATGGCTATATCCCAATCATGCGATTCATTAAACCATGTTTCTGTAATTGCCACAATGTCTAAATCCATTTCCACCATTAGGGCTTCCAGGTCCAGAACGTTGTTGGCTAAGCTTCAAGCATTTGTGCATCAAGCATGGATGTTTAAAAATATTATCTTGGAAGCCCAGACCAGATGTGTTCCATGCTTTAAGAAAAGTAGGAGGAGACCAAAAAACTGCCAGCATGGTTTAATGGTGATGTCAAAGAGGCTGTCGTAGCCCAAAAAAAGCATCTTTCAGAAAATGGAAAAAGGAGCCAAGTGATGAAAACAGGAAACCTATATAATTTTTATTTATTTTATTTATATAGCAATGCTTACATATTACTTTTCACCAGGTCAAAGCTGTGAATGTTCAGGTACGGTATATATTTTCTTTGTTCCCTATGGGCTCACAGTCTGTTTTTGTACCTGAGGCAATGGAGGTACCCCTTGCCACAACCTGACTATACATCCCTTGCCACAACCTGACTATACATAGTTCGAACATGTTAAGACTCCAAACTGTTCAAAAATAGAATGTAAATAGTTTTAACATAAAAGTTCAAATGTTACATGGAACAGTTTTGGAACTTTTACATTATAACATGTTAAGTTATTTGTAAACCGCCCCTGATCTCTGGAAGGGGCAGTATAGAAAACTGTAAAAAATAAATAAATGGAGGGTTAAGTGGCTTGCCCAAGGCCACAAGGAGCGGCTGTGGGTCTAGAAACCCTAGTCCCTCCAGCCCGAGGCAACTTGCCCCAACCACTAGGCCTCTCCTCCCACATAAGCACTGGCAAGTTAGATGCAAGGCACTGATAAGGCAAGCAGAAAGAGAATTTGAAAAAAAGCTTGTCGTCGAAGCAAAAGTGCATAATAAAAACTTTTTCAAGTATATTCGTAGCAAAAAGCCTGTGAGAAATTCAGTTGGACCATTAGATGATAGAGGAGTAAAAGGGGCGCTAAGGGAGGACAAACTATAGCAGAGAGATTGAATGTGTGAATAAACAGGTAGACAAAGGTGAGCCAGTCACTATAATCTGTCTGGATTTTCAGAAGGCCTTTGACAATGTCCCTTATGAGAAAGTCTTGGGAAAATCGAAGTCATGGGATAGGAGGTAGTGTACCATTGTGGTTCAGGAAATGGTTAAAAGATAGAAAGCATAGAGTAGGACTGACTGGCCAATTTTTTCGATGGAGAAAGGTGTGAATAATGGAGTACTCCAGGGATCTATGGTGGGCTCGTTGCTTTTTAAAATCTTCATAAATGACCTAGAAATGGGAATAATAAGAGAGGTGATCAAATTTGCAGATGACACAAAATTATTCAAAGTTATTAAAACAAGGGGATTGTGAAAAATTGCAAGAGGACCTTGATTAAATTAGAAAACTCGATGTCCAAATGGCGGATGAAATTTTAATGTGGACAAGTGTGAAGTTTTATGCACTTAGGGGGGGGTCATTCTGTGCCATGCATAGTGGGGATGTACATCCCTGCTATTTGTCCCCCTGTCGCCCCGGTGTAAATGCTTCCCGTACACAGGAATACAAGAAAAGAGCTGAGCCGACGCAGCTGAACCAGGAACACACACAAGGCGAAGGCTAATATGGTCACAGGTACTAACTTTTTTATTGAGACAATCCCCTACGCGTTTTGGCTAGGAGCCTTCATTGGCGGGGGGGGGGGGGGAGTGTGGGGGGATGGCGTGTATGCATCTAAAAGTAACAATACAGTTTTATTAATATTATAACTTAAAACTTAAAAATGTGACACATACATTATTGAGAAGAAATAATATGTAGAAACTATATATAATAAAACAAATTAAATAAGTAAACAATAGTTAAAAACGACGCAATATATTCCATAAAGTAGCAGAGTTTACAATGTATAAAACCATAAATATATAAATATGAGTCAATAAAATACAAAGACATTTGTATAAAAAGGGGCAGCCAATAGGATAGCTAGTAAAGGGGGTAAACAGATAATACAATTAAAAACACACTGATAAAAATTGCACAGATAAAAATTGCCTATCAAGTTAACTATAGAGAGGGTACTTAACATAATGCACCTTTCTCAGACCAGTTCTTGAACAAGACCACTTGCAAATTGTGAACTCAAAGCTGGAAGTTAAAATGAAATCTAATCATGAAACATGGGATTTCATACAGAGCCAGACCAGGTGACATTTTTTTAAAAAAACGGTTTTAGACCTCAGGGATCAAAACAGGGCTTAAAACAATCCAATTCGTAAAAGAACACACAGCCAGAACAGAGAGGAATGAAAAACCGTGAGCATATAATTTAAAACATCATATATCGAAGCAGAATCATTGCTAAGCATGCAGCATAGGGAGCAGGAGCATTTAAGTATGAAGAAATAGTAAATACATTGCCCAGTCAACCTTGAGATATGAACTTACAACTTGTAATATGGTTTGTATCGAAAGGAATTGAATGGAGGCAACTCAGAATAAAAGTTTTCATTTTGCGCCAAAATCATGATTGACAGATGGACGCGCATGTTCGGGGGGGAAGGGACAGCACAAAGGAGAGCCAAACCACAGTGAAGAGAGATTTCAAGAAAGCAAATAAAACCATTAAAACATTACTGGTGAATTGCAGCCGATCTGTCTGTTCAAATGGTAATACGGAGAGAACTAATGATGCCAGAATCGGCAGCTGGAGCGATGTAAAATAATGTAGTTCCTCACGTGTGTAACATTGTAAATATGTATATTATAAAACCTAAAAATGCCAGATAAAGGATGTGTTAAAAACCAAATTGAACTTATGTATAATAAAACCGATATTTAAAAATTGCAACATAAAGCCATAAACAGACCGAAATAAATAAAAGGGCCACGGTAAAAATCATTGCAGTACCATAAAATGGATTCAAAACTAAATAAATATGAGACTTGTAAAAATGTTCGAGGCCGCGGGCCGGGTCCCGCGGCCGTCAGTAACATGGGCCCGGCCTCGGCCTCCAGCACGTGACGGGGGGGTGAGAGAGAGGAGGGTGTGCGCGGCATTTGAAATCGCTCCGTCATGATGTCGGAGCGATTTCATTGGCCCGCTGGGAAGGGGGGGCAGAGCAGTGTCCGCGAGGAGCCGTGTGGCCGTCTCCTTCTCGCCGCGGCTCCTCAGAAAGCGGACGCATTCCCGCCCGCCCGCCCATTGTGGAGGAGGTTTGGGGGATGTTGCAGCTGGCGCGGGCGGGGTTACAGAGCCAGCGCTCGCAGGAGCGGCGCGGGCTTGAACTGGTTTACGAGCAGTGGGGGCGAAGTGCTCCTCGGGGTGGGGCGAGACAGCCCGGTTGGGGGTCTCGGCCCAGTAGCGGGGGGGGGGGGGTGGGAGCCGGCCTTTGCTACTAGTATGGCGAGGCAGGCGGTGGGGTTTGGGGGGGGAGGAGGATGCTCCGCCTTGCTACTAAGATGGCGGGTGGGGGGGCATCCTCCGGCAAAGGGGTGTGGGGTTGGGTTATGTTCAATTGTTTTATAATCAGGCCCGTGTTGGGTCGGTTTGTTACAGGTTGTAAATAAAGCTGCGACCAAAACGTTTGTACCAAATACAGTTGTTGGTGAATTTGTGGGGGGAGGGGAATATTCTTGGGGGTGCTAAGACTTGGGAAGGAGGCGAGAAGGGCTTCCGGGTTACCAGAGTTAATGGATATACCATATATAAGAAATAGAACTGTACAAATAAAAGAACAACTAACTAACTAAATAAATAAAACTAATAATGAACGGCATGATACAGTGTAGTTCCACACATTTGTGAGTGTGAGGTTGTAGGTCATACTCCACAATGAAACTAGACCCATATTTAAAAACATCTAAAAATAGAACTGATAAAAATGATATGAACAAACCATTTTAAAAGCAAATGAATAAAACCAGTAATCAATCAGGCATATGCAGTGTGATCCCACATATCCTATCAATGTAAGGAAGTGCTGCCTAGACAAACTGCATGTTATGAAATTATATGCACCTCAGGGGTCAAAACATGTGTGCCTCTGGTGTCTTTTGGAGCATTAATGCCATCGGCGTCAGGCTAAACCTGATAGAGCAGACTTGCTGTCCTTGCTTGCCTTTTTTCATGAGGGTCTGGACAAAGGCTTTTCTCTGTTTCAGCGCTCTCTCCTCTGGTGCTCCCTTTTGCAGAAGGATCTTCACCTGCTGGTGATGGGAGCCATCTGGCCAGTGGGGAGCTCCCAGGTTCTGGGTTGTTTTCTCTGGAGGAGTTCTCCTTTCTGCAGCAAGCTTGGTCTTTTTTGGCATATCAATGTGGAACCTGCTGGAGCCTTGGGGTTCTCTCCCTCTCTCGGCTTGCTCGGAGGAGGGACAGCAGACGATTTGAAGCCCAGCTCAGTTTCCACCTTCTAAGCGCACTCAGCGACGATTAGAGTCTGGCGAGTCGCATCGACTGTCGTTCGGCAGAATCCATTCCCAATGTGTTAGGTGATGATTCCGACTCAGAGGATCATTCTGAAGATCACAATTCCAGTATTTGTCCATTTAGGAAGGGCGAATTGGTGGCCCTGATTGCTCAGGTGTCATCTACCCTACCCTACTTTAGGCTGACCTTCTAGCAGCTGAACAAGGGCCACAGATTCACCCCCTCTTGCCAGGGATTTGGAAGTCCAAGACAGCCTTTCCTTTTCTGGACGTTATCAAAAGCATGATATGCTCTGTGTGGGACTTGCTCAATTCCCCAGAGAAGAGACTGAAAGTTTGCAGGAGGCTTTATGCCCTGCCGCAGGACTATCAGGCTGAGTGGTTTAGCACACCAAGAGTGGATGCACAGGTTACAGCAGTTACGAGCTGGACCACATTTCTAGTGGAGGGCAGAATGGCCCTGAAGGACTCTTAGATCTTGAAGAATCAGTTTGCAGCCTTTGCTGCTGTTTTTCAGTTGGCAGTGTGTGTAGGTCGGATGACTCGAGCTCTGTTTCAGTGGATTTGATCCCTTGTGCCAGAGGATTTTATGCTTCTCTTGGAGAAGGCTACAGCTGTTTTGTCGGATGCTGTATATGATCTCGTCCGCTTGGCGGCTAAAGACAGTGCTCCTTGGCATGATATTAGATATGGCTCCGTCTTTGGATGGTGGATTTGTCCTCCAAATCCGGATTGACTTGGCCCACTTTCAAAGGGAGGCTCTTGTTTGAGGTGGACTTGTAGAAGCTGGTTAAGGACTTGGGTGAATCCAAACCTTGTTGGAAGATAGGCTAGATGGACCTGGGAGGTGTACTGGCGCGCCTTCCTGTTTTGCATATGCCCATGTTCCTCGCACATGCTATTCAGACTCCCGTGGCTCCTATAGATACCACTCTGGAAAGCCCTCTTCTCTTCTGAATTCCACTCTTGGACTTGGCCCTTTCGTGGACCCTGAGGGTCCTGGGACTCCAACACCTCCAGAGGTGCTGTCTTGCATTGGACACACTGACCGTTTGGAGGCCCATTCCGAGATGCCCCCAGTGGGCAGCAGATTTTGCTTTTTCTTCCAGAAGTGAGCTCAGATCACTGAGGATTGCTGGGTACTAGACACCATTCAGCAAGGCTATGTTCTGGAATGCAGAGAGCCTATTGTGGAAGCCTTTGTTGTCTTTCCTTGCAGCTGCACAGCCAAGAGAGCTGCAATTCAGTGTAACCTGGACGGACTTCTTCATCTACAGGCAATGGTCCAAGTTGCCATGGCCGGCCAGGGCCGATCATCTACTTTATGGTACCAAAGAAAGAGGGTTCCTTTTGCTCAGTTCTCCACCTTAACCCTTTCAGACCTGAATTTTTTCACAGACGCTATCTATCTATATAAATAAAATATAGAATTCAATGAATAACATGACGTCCATTACAGTGGACATAAGGTCTGAAAGGGATTTAAGGGAGTCAGTGTTCATCTTTGTACCCTTCACTTCCATATGGAGTCCCTGTGGTCAGTAATTCAGGCAGTATGTCTCAAAGTTCCTCATGTCTCTGGACTTAATTGAGGCTTACTTCCACATCCCTATTGGAGAGGATCAACTGCGCTTTCTTCGTTTTGCCATTCTTGGCTCTCATTTTCAGTTTTTCTCTTCTCTTTCATCTCTCCATCTCCGCAAAGACATTCTCAAAAGTAACAGTAGTGGCTGTCACTGCACTGAGGCCCCAGGGGGTCTGTGTACACCCCACATTTGGACGATTGGCTCATTAATGCCAGGTTGCAGTCTGAAGTGTCTCCAGGTTTCGGCCTGGATAGTGCAGTTCCTAGAGAGCTTTGTTTGGATGATAAATCAAGGAAAGTGTCACTTGGTGACTTTCCATTCACTGGAATACTTGGGTGGTTTTTTTCGACACTCGGGTAGGCAGAGAACATAAGATATGCCATACTGGGTCAGTCCAAGGTCCACCAAACCTAGTATCCTGTTTCAAACAGTGGCCAATCTAGTTGATAAGTACTTAGCAGTTTCCCCAAAAGACACAGGTTCTTCAGTGCTTGTATTGGGTCAAGCATTGATATCCCGGGTCCCTTTTAATAATGGTTTATGGACCTTTCCTCCAAGAACTTGTCCAAAACTTTTTTAAATACAGCTACACTAATAGCTTTTACTATATCCTCCGGTAACAAATTCCAGAGTTTGATTACATGTTGAGTGAAAAAATATTTTCTCTTATTAGTCTTAAATAGGTTACCTGTAGCTTCATTGCATGTCCCCTAGTCTTTCTAAGAACATAAGAGATTTTTATTTTATTTATTTAGTATACATTTGTATACCGCTACTTCCAGCGATCAGCAGCGGTTTGATTACAGATTGGAAATTGTCAAATCATGACAGGAAATTTTTTGTGGCATAAACACATTGATTAGACAGGAAAGCACAGCACACAGAGAACTATTTTACAGGGAACATGGGCTATGGAGGGTTAAGTGGCTTGCCCAAGACCACAAGGAGCACCTGTGGGACTAGAAACCCCAGTCCTTCCGGCCCAAGGTTGCTGTCCTCTAGTGGGATTTGAACCCCCGACCTTCCGGCCCGAAGTACCTTGCCCCAACCACTAGGCCACTCCTCCACTCCATACTGGGATGTCATACTGGGTCAGACCAAGGTCCATCAAGCCCAGTATTCTGTTTCCAACAGTGGCCAATCTAGGTCATATGTACCTAGCAGTTTCCCTCAAGAGACACAAGTTCCACAATGCTTGTACTGGGTCAAGTATTGATATCTTCGGTCACTTCTTAATAATGGTTTATGGACCTTTCCTCCAGGAACTTGTCCAAACCTTTTTTAAACCCAGCTACACTAACAGCCTTTACTACATCCTCCGGTAACAAATTCCAGAGTTTGATTACACGTTGAGTGAAAAAATATTTTCTTTTATTAGTCTTAAATAGTTTACCCTGTAGCTTCATTGCATGTCCTCTAGTCTTTCTATATTCTGATAAGGTAAACAATCGATCTACGTTTACCCGTTCCACTCCGTTCATTAATTTATAGACTTCTATTATATCTCCCCTCAGCCATCTCTTTTCCAGGTTAAAGAGCCCTAACCTTTTTAGCCTTTCTTCATAGGAGTATCCTTCCATCCCCTTTACCATTTTGGTGGCTCTTCTCTGTACCTTTTCTAAAATAGCTATATCCTTTTTAAGATACGGCGACCAGAATTGCACACAATATTCAAGGTGCGGTCTCACCATGGAACGATATAGAGGCATTATAATATCTTTTGTTTTATTTTCCATTCCTTTCCTTATCATACCTAGCATTCTATTTGCTCTCTTGGCCGCCGCTGCACACTGGGCCGAGGGTTTTAACATGGTATCCACAATGACGCCTAAATCTTTTTCCTGGGTGGTGGTTCCTAATGTGGAACCTTGCATCGTGTAACCATAGTTTGGGTTGTTCTTCCTTAGGTGCATAACCTTACATTTGTCCACATTAAATTTCATCTGCCATTTTGATGCCCAGTCTTCCAATTTATCAAGATCCTCTTGCAATTTTTCACAATCCTCTTGGGTTTTAACAACTTTAAATAGTTTTGTGTCATCTGCAAATTTGATAACCTCACTCGTTATTCCACTTTCCAGGTCATTTATGAATATGTCAAAAAGCAGCGGACCCAGCACAGATCCCTGAGGTACACCACTATTCACCTTTCTCCATTGGGAAAATTGGCCATTTAGCCCTACCCTCTGCTTTCTATCTTTTAACCAGTTCCTGATCCACAATAGTACACTGCCTCCTATCCCATGACTCTTTAGTTTTGCCAAAAGTCTCTGATGAGGGACCTTGTCAAAGGCTTTCTGAAAGTCCAGATACACAATATCAACCGACTCACCTTTGTCCACCTGTTTATTCACTCCTTCAAAAAAACATAACAGATTAGTAAGACAAGATCTTCCTTGTCTAAAGCCATGTTGGCTGTCTCCCATTAGGTTGTGACTATCTACATGCTGAGTAATTTTATTCTTTATGATGGTTTCTACCATTTTTCCCGGTACTGACGTCAGGCTCACCGGTCTGTAGTTTCCCGGATCACCCCTGGAACCCTTTTTAAAAATTGGTGTTACATTGGCGATCCTCCAATCTTCAGGTATTAGAGATGATTTTAATGATAGTTCACAGATTACTGATAGCAGTTCTACAATCTCTATATTCTGATGACTTAAACAATCGATCTACATTTACCCGTTCCACTCCAATCATTAATTTTATAGACCTCTATCATATCTCCCCTCAGCCGTCTCTTTTCCAGGTTGAAGAGCCCTAACCTTTTTAGCCTCTCTTCATAGGAGTATCCTTCCATCTCCTTTACCATTTTGGTGACTTTTCTCTGTACCTTTTCTAATAACGCTATATTCTTTTTAAGATACGGCAACCAGAATTGCACATGATATTCAAGGTGCGGTTGCACCACGGAACGATACAGAGGTATTATAATATCTTTTGTTTTGTTTTCTTTTCCTTTCCTTATGATACCTAGCATTCTATTTGCTCTCTTGGTCACCGCTGCACATTGGGCGGAGGCTTTTAGCAGGTTATCCACGGTGACACCTAAATCTTTTTCCTGGGTGGTGGTTCCTAATGTGAAACCTTGCATCGTGTAACCACAGTGTGGGTTGTTGTTTCCTAGGTGCATTACTTTGCACTTGTCCACATTAAATTTCATCTGCCATTTGTGGATGCCCAGTCTTCCAATTTATCAAGATCCTCTTGCAATTTTCTACAATCCTCATGGGTTTTAACTTTAAATAGTTTTGTCATCTGCAAATTTGATAACCTCACTCATTATTCATAAATGACCTGTAAAAGGGAATATGTCAAAAAGCAGCGGACCCAGCACAGATCCCTGGTGTACGCCACTATTCACCTTTCTCCATTGGGAAAATTTGCCATTTAGCCCTACCCTCTGCTTTCTGTCTTTTAACAAGTTCCTGATCCACAATAGTACACTGCCTCCTATCCCATTACTTTTTAGTTTTGCCAAAAGTCTCTGAGGGACCTTGTCAAAAGCTTTCTGAAAGTCCAGATACACTGTATCAACCAACTCACCTTTGTCTACCTGTTTATTCACACCTTCAAAAAAACATAACAGATTAGTAAGCCAAGATCTTCCTTGTCTAAAGCCATGTTGGCTGTCTCCCACAGCAAGCTTTTTCTCAAATTCTCTCTTTGCCTGCATTATCAATGCCTTGCATTTAACTTGCCAGTGCTTGTGCTGTTTCCAGTTTTCGTCATTTGGTTCTTTTTATCCATTTCCTGAAAGATGCTTTTTTGGCAACAGTCTCTCTGACCTCACCTTTAAACCATGCTGGCAGTTTTTTAGACTGCCCTCCAAAGCATGGAATACAGCTGGTCTAGGCTTCTAAGATACTATTTTTAAATACCCAAGTTTGATGTAAGTCTTTAACCTTTGCAACTGCTCCTTTTAGTTTTTTCTTAACTATTTTCCTCATTTTATCATAGTCTGCCTTTCAAAAGTTAAAAGGTAGTACTGTGGATTTCCTTACTATCCCCCCTCCACCATTTAAATCAAACGCGATCATGCTATGATCAGTATTGCCAAGTGGCCCCATCACTCTTATCTCTTGCACCCGATCTGATGTTCCATAAGGACTAGGTCCAAAAATGGCTTCCCCTCTGGTCGGTTCATGAATCAGCTGCTCCAAGAAGCAGTCATTTATTTCAACTAGAGACTTTATCTCCCAGACATGTCCTGCCGTGACACTGACCCAGTTAATACCGGAGTAATTGAAATCACCCATTATTATTGCTGTGTTGTAACTTTTGTTAGCTTCCTTGATTTTCATCCATTTGTTCATTCTGGCCAGGCGGTCGATAGTACACCCCCACTGCCATCGCCTTCCCCTTTTTAAATGGAATTTCAATTCATAGAGATTCTACAGCAAACTTTGTTTCTTGCAAAACTTTAATCCTTTGTGACTCAGTGCCCTCTCTAACAGAGTGCAACCCCTCCACCAATTCGATCAGCTCTATCACCATGACATAGTCTGCACCCAGGTATCACAGCATCCCACTGGTTGTCCTCCCTCCACCACGTCTCCGAGATACCAGTCATATCTAACCTCTCATTTAGTGCTATACACTCTATTTTCCAGATTTCTAGCATTTGCATACAAGCACTTCAGAGATTGCATTTTATTCATATTAATCTGGCTGTCGGTAGGCAGGGGCAACCTGGAATCTCCAAGCTCTGCCCGAGGAGAGTAAAAAAGTTGTTGGCCCAGTTTTGGGAGCCTGCTGAGATCAAAAGGCTGCAGAGTATGGTATTATTTCAGCTTCTCGGCTTTAAGGTAGCAGTGATAAACATTGAGCCTTAGGCTTGAGCTCATGAGACTGCTTCAGAGGCCCTTGTTTTTTCAGTGGACATGGGATGAGGGTGAAGGGAGATAGATTCAGGAGTGATATGTGGAAATATTTCTTTACAGAAAGAGTAGTGGATCCGTGGAATAGTCTCCCAGTGGAGGTGGTAGAGATGACAGTAACTGAATTCAAAAAAGCATGGGACCAACACCAGAGGATCTCTAAAGGTAAAAAGTGGACTGATGTAGTTGTTGTTATGGAAGGACAGACTAGATAGGCCATGTGGTCTTTTTCTGTCATCATGTTTCTATGTTTCTATTTCTCATGAGTTTAAGGTCAGGCTGCCCATCCAGCTGGAGGTCACGTCCAGCCTATGGTGGTGGCAGCTGCCGCAGCATCTGAAGAGGCATCGATCACCTGTGGCTTCTCCTGTCAATGGGGTGCCATCCTGCTTGCAAGGGGGGTTCATTGCAAGACCCAAACTGCTTAGGGCCTTTGGAACAGCTGTGAGTCAACATGGCCCATCAACCGCCTTGAGGCAAGAAGCATCCAGTTGGCCTTTTGCACTTCCGGTCCCTGATCAGGAGCCGAGCAGAATGGGTCTATTTGGACAATGCCATGGCAGTGGCATATGGTAGTTGGCAAGGGGGCACAAAGAGTTCCGGAGTATCCTTGGAGATGACTCTCCTGGGCAGAAAGGAACCTGCTAGTTCTTTCAGCGCAGCACATTGACGGAATTCACATAGTTGAGGTGGACTTCTTCAGTCATCACTCTTGATCCCAGGGACTGGGAATTGTCAAGTCCTACCAACAGATTCTGAGCTGCTGGTGTCATCCCGAGATGGATCGGATGGTGATCCAGTCCAAAGCGGAACTGTTCTTCAGTTGCTGCAGAGAAACAGGCTTCAAGGGTGGCGATGCCCTAGTTCAGCCCTGGCCAAAGTGCAGCTCTGTTTCCTCTATAATCACTAGTGGGTCATGTGCTTTGACGCATAGAGGGGCATCTGGGCTGGGTGATCCTGGTGGCACTGGATTGGCCACGGAGGCCATGGTTAGGGGACCTTAGAAGATTTCTACCCCTAGCCTGGTGGCTAACTATGTTAAGGACAGGTTCTTCTGGATGATCCGGCCCACTTCTTGCTTATGATGTCTCTCTTGAGAGGTGCCACTTAGCGCAACCTGAAATGCGTGCTCATAAATGCCCACTCGGTCCGAAAGAAATGGCCAGCTGTATTGGACCTGGTAGCTTCCCATAACTTGGACATCCTCCTAGTCACAGAAACATGGCTGTCTAGTGCAGACTCTGTACTCCTCCAACAGCTCGTCCCCCCCCTAGCTTCTGTACCCACACCTGTCACAGGATTGATCAGAGAGGCGGAGGAGCACTCATCCTGACGAAAACGGATTCACAATTCCAGCTGATCGCTGCCACCAGCACGATGCACCTCGACTCAGTCACTAAAGCCAACAGGCACACTGCCATCAGCTTGGTCTATAGAGCACCCTCCTCTTCCTCGGACGACTTATCAACAATCGACCTTGCCTGCAACCCCAAGACCCCCCGCACGCCAAACTGGTTACTAGGTGACTTCAACCTCCCTGCTCTCCAGGACACCCATTCCAAAGCCTTCCTCGAGGCTCTTAATGATCTGGGCTACCAACAAATAATCAACGCCCCCACTCACATAAAAGGAAACATGCTGGACCTGATATTCGCCCCTCGGTCAGCCTTCAACCCAAGACAGGACCTTACACTATCTATTACCACGGATCTGTGGTCTGACCACAGTTTGATATGTTTCCAGATACCAACACACCCCGAACACAACACCGCCCGGACTCCAGCCGAAGCACCATCAGGACGGTTCCGGCCTTTTGACAAAGACAAAATCCTAAACAAAGCCCAGCCTCTCCTCAACCTGCTGACACACAGTCTAGATGAAATGATCACCACATGGAACACTAGCCTAGGTGCCATCGCTCACCTACCACCTTCTAACAAGCCACGAGGGAGCAGACAGAACGCTCCATGGTACTTTCCAGAGCTTTGGTCATCTCTACTCCACCTAAGGAAGCTTGAGAGACAATGGCGTAGATCTCGCTCCACTGAGGACCAGAGGACATACACCTCCCACCTAAGCAGTCACCGAGCAGCAGTTGCGACAAGAATGAAGCAGTACCATGCAGAAATCCTTCAGTGCTCCCTAAACAAGCCGCATGACCTATTCAGCCTAGTTAAGACCCTAACAAAGGACCCTTCTCCAACCCAAGCATGCCTGCCTGACCCTTAGGAATTCACGGACTACCTTCAGTCCAAAACAAGCCAGTCCAGGGAGACCTTGAACTCAGCCCCCGTACATAGTGACCCTAGTATAGGGACCCCAGCCATGAAAGACACCTATGACATCCTCACGGCCTTCTCCGCACCATCTGAGAGAGGCATTCAAGACATCGTCATGGCCATTAACACTACCACAGCTCCAAATGACCCTTGCCCAGCATTTTAGATAAAATCACTACGTGCTGAACTCGGTCCATTCCTTACCAAGCTAATCGACCTATCATTCTCAACTGGGTCATTTCCACAAAGCCTGAAGCAAACATCCATCAGACCACTTCTGAAAAACAATAAGCTGGACCCAAGGAAGTTGGACTCCTACAGACCCATCTCAAGCATCCCCCTCCTGGCCAAAATAATCGAGAAAGTGGTCCAACGCCAACTTCAACACCACATTGAGACAAATGCACCTCTCGATCCGTGTCAGCATGGATTCAGAGAATCGCATGGTATAGAGACCCTCTTAACTACTTTTGTAAGTACCTTAACAATTGGGATGGACAACATCAGACAAGGTTTCGCCTTGATCTTCATGGATATTGCTGCTGCCTTTGACTCCATCAGCCACAAGATACTCCTGACACGCCTCAAGGAGAAGGGTATCCGCAATTCGGCGCTAAGTTGTGGAGTGGAGGAGTGGCCTAGTGGTTGGGGCAAGGTACTTCAGGCCGGAAGGTCGGGGGTTCAAATCCCACTAGAGGACAGCAACCTTGGGCCGGAAGGACTGGGGTTTCTAGTCTCACAGGTGCTCCTTGTGGTCTTGGGCAAGCCACTTAACCCTCCATAGCCCATGTTCCCTGTAAAATAGTTCTCTGTGTGCTGTGCTTTCCTGTCTAATCAATGTGTTTATACCTCAAAAATTTCCTGTCATGATTTGACAATTTCCAATCTGTAATCAAACCGCTGCTGATCGCTGGAAGTAGCGGTATACAAATGTATACTAAATAAATAAATAAAATAAATAAATAAGCTGGTGCAAGTCATACTTATCAGACAGATGGCAGCATGTATGAGTCAGCTCCGCCACCTCCAAGCCCTGCCAACAAGAACAAGGCGTGCTGCAGGGATCCTCACTCTCAGCCCCCCTGTTCAATGTATACATGAAGCCCATTTGCGCACTCATCCGCTCTTTCAACATCAACTGCCTGGTATACGCTGACGACGTACTGCTATATATGCCTTTCTCAATTGACCACCCTGATTTCTCACTGCTAACAACCTGTTTTGATGCTGTCACTGACTGGCTCCATTCACAAAGGCTCAGAATAAACTTCAGCAAAATGAAGGTCCTCTTCGTTTCCAGGAACCAAGCATTTACCCCACCCTCCTCACTATAAAAGTACGGAACGCCATACTCCTCGGCAAGACTACGGTATGCTACCTTGGAGTCACACTAGACCAGCAGCTTGATATGAAAGCTCATATAAGCAACATGGTCAAAGCAGTTTATCACAAAATAAGGACAACCCGACACCTATGACATCTGCTTGAGCCAGGTGACTTCCGCACAATCTACCAGGCCCTAGTAATCCCTCACTTAGATTACGCCAATGCAGTTCTTCAAGGACTCCGGAAAAGCATGCTTAACCCGCTACAGCTTGCGATGAATGCAGCTGCAAGGATACTGCACGGAGCATCCAGGAGGGAACACACGCCCCAATACTGAAGCACCTGCACTGGCTGCCGGTCCACTGCAGACTATCCTTCAAAACATTATTGATGATTTTCAAGGCCATCAACAAGTGCTCCTCCACCTCCCTCACAGACCTCATCCACACCACCCCTTCCAACAGAGCCAGGAGACCATTCGCTGTCAACACTCTGATAATCCCAAAGGCAACAACAAAATGTTCGCAAACATCCAGAAATAGAGCCTTTGCCCTCTATGCTCCCACATGCTGGAATGCGCTTCCGCCCGCCTTCCGGGCCATCACTGATCTTACCCAATTTAGGAAGGCACTGAAGCACCATCTCTTCCTCCAGCACTACTCTCATACGAGTGACATATCGCAAGCAGACATGCTGAACAGCCAGGACCCCACCCCCAGTGTGCCAATGCCACTCGAGTCCAGCCCTGTCCCTAGCTCAACGACACACCCGATATACTGAAATTATATATAGTGATTTATTACTGTAAATATTGATGTAATACTGTAATACCCAGTGTATATAACCTGTACATAGTTATCCTTGTTGGTCCAAGTTATCACTCCCTGTTCATTGTAAGTTCAGTGTAGGCCCGCTTGCACTGTACAATTATTGTTGAATGTAAACCGCATTGATCCCAAAAGGCGCGGTATAGAAAAGACATTAAATAAATAAATACTCTGTGTGCCTCTGTTGTCTTTCTGAGCATTAATGCCATCAGCATCAGGCTAAACCTGATAGAGCAGACTTGCTGTCCTTGCTTGCCTTTTTTCATGAGGGTCTAGAGACAAAGGCTTTTCTCTCAGTTCACTGAAGGTTCAGATGATTCAGGGAGCCAATGGCAGAGCAGTCCATTGCCTCATATCCCGATGTTTCCTGTTTTCTCCAAGAGGTAGAACTTCTGGTTCTCCAGGAACAAGCAGCAAGTTAGTCCTCACATATGGGTGATGTCGACGCCAATGGAGCCTGCACAGAGCAAATCCCCAGCTTTCAAAGAAAGCCTTTGGGAGTTGCTACCACACATGCGTGGTCCCCTTCCTGCCCAAAGGTGCCATCTTGCTCAGTCTCCTTTTTTTCTGCGGAGCCCATCAGATGTAGTCTGTCCCTGTCCCGGAAAAGGTTGGGTTTTTTTTGTTTTTTGTTTTGGGTTTGTTTGTTTTTTTTTTTTTTTGCCTCTTGGCTGTTTTCTGGTCTCGCACCGGTACCTTTCCCGCCTGACCTCAATATCGGGCCGGCCACCTTTTTTCTTTTCTTTATTTTTCTCTTGCGTGTCTTCGCACCCTTTTTTCCTCGCTGGCAGCCCGAAGGGTCTTTGACCTTGCTGGGGTTCTTTTTCCCCCCATGGCTACCAGTGGGTTTAAAAAGTGTGATCGGTGCTGGAAGATCATGTCACTCACGGATACACATGACTGCTGCCTCCGGTGCCTCGGCCCGGACCACGACCCGGCGCTATGTGGCCTGTGCAAAAAGATGTCCTTGAAGGCCTTGAAAAGCTACCAGCAGCAGCATGATAAATTTTTTCCTGATTCTCCCATGCTTCCGAGAGCCAGGACCTCATCTGAGTCCTCCACCCCTCGGGAGGAGTATTCCAAACCCAAGCGTCATTGAGGGTCCTCGGAGAAGGGTGTCTCTCGAGGGAACCGGAAAGAATAGGAAATCCTCAAAGGCGGCGTTTCTGGATAGCGTGGAATGGCCAGGTCACCCGCGGGGCCGGTCGCGGAGCTCCAAGCGCCTGCCCATAGCGTCAAAGAAGGAGCTCCCAGCCAAGGTTCGCCAAAAGGACTGGTTGTGGACCAGCCTTGGCAAGTACATTCTATCCTAGCCGAGGACTCCCCTCCGGGGAACCGGCTTTGGGCCTGAGCACTTCGGTGCCCGAGCTGAGGGCTGCGGAGCTTCTGGAACTGATGTCCAGGTCACTGCATTCCTGAAGCAGCAGCGGGCGTTGGTATCCGGTACGTCCGGTTCCTCCGCCCCGACTACCAGGTGTTCGATGTCGAAGTCGACCCCAGAGGCCGAGTCGATCCTCGAAGCCTTGCGAGCCCAAGTAGATCCTTGGCCAAGGTCACACTCGGCCTCCCGTTCATCAGGACCAAGGTAGTCACCGGCGAGCCCCGGGGCGGATGGTGCTGGGCCCCTCGGGGCTCGAAGAGTGCCACCCATCTTCCTCTAAGGCCTCCGCTTGGGAGTCCAAGGACGAGGAGTCACTGGACACCCGTTGTCAGTGAGATGTCTCGTCCGATTCCCTGGTATCGGAGCCTCGGAGAAGGTCCCTGCCGTAGGACATGGGGCTTCGGGACTTTGTTCGGGATATGTCTAAGGTTTTGGCTTTTCCGACGGAGTCCGAGGAAGATCCTCGAGCCGACGAACTTGAGATCCTCTAGTACAAGGCTCCACCTCAGGAGACCCTCACGGTGCCCCTTCCTCCTATCCTGGAACGCCCTGTGCTTTGCATGTGGGAGATACCGGCATCAATACCGGTGATCAGCAAGCGGCTCAACTCGATGTATCGGGTCTGCCGGAGTCCTGGGTTTCAGAAGTCATAACTGCCGCACAACTCCATGGCGTCGGCGTTGGCCATGCGTCAACTGAAAAGTCAGAAGGCGCACTCCTCTGTGACACCCGGCTGGGGAGCCCACTGCCAGGGGTACTGCACCCAGGGCGTTTGGTCCCCAGATGAAAGTACTCAACAGATCAATCTGTTGGAACTGCGTGCAATCCATCTTGCCCTGAAGGCATTCCGGCAGTCCCTGGTCCACAGGTCTGTCCTGGTCCAGACGGACAACCAGGTTGCCATGTTCTATGTGAACAAACGGGGGCATGGGCTCCCATGCCCTCTGTTGGGAAGCCCTGGACCTGTGCTCTTACGCAGTCTGGCAGGGCATTCTCAGGACAGTGTACCTGCTGGGTCAGAACAACTGGCTGGCCGACAGACTCAGCATGCTGCTCCAGCTGCACGAGTAGCAGCTGGACCCAGAAGTGGCCTGTGGGCTTTTCCAAATCTGGGGGTAACCGGTGATGGACCTGTTTGCCAGCCCGGACAATTAGTACTTACCCCGCTTCTGCTCAAGGCAACCACACCCTGCCAGGGTGGCCGCCGATGCTTTTCTAATCTCATGGTATGCGTTTCCTCCGACACCTCTGATTGCAAAGACCCTGTTCAAGATTCTTTGAGACAGAGCTTCAGTCATTCTGATAGTCCCACTCCTCCTGCAGCTAGCGGTGGAGGCCCCCCATCCCCTTGGGGACAGCTCCACAGACCCTTTCCCAGGAGGGGGGCTCTCTCCTGCACCCCAACCTCAGCTCCCTTTCGTTGACGGCGTGGCTGCTGAGAGGATCTCACTAGCTCCGCTCCTACTTCCGAGGAATGTGGAGGATGTTCTGGCTTCACGCAGAGCGTCTACCAGACGGTCTTGCGCCTTTAAGTGACGCAGGTTTGCGCTTTGGTGTGCTGAATGGGAGGTCGACCCCTTTTCTTGGCTAGTGGTTATGGTGTTGCAATACGTTCTTCACCTCTCCAGCACGGGGCTCAAGTCCAACTCTGTCAGAGTGCATCTCAGTGCCCTAGCGCTGAACCACCACTAGGTGGATGGGAAGCCCCTTTCAGCTCACCCAGTGGTGTCCCGGTTCCTTAAGGGCCTACTCCTGTCTAAGCCCCCAGTCCGCCCTCCGGCGACCGAATGGGATCTCAATGTGGTGTTGGGGCGGCTCACCCTGACGCCTTTTAAACCGATGGCTATGTGTCACCTCCGCTATCTCTCCTGGAAGGTGGTTTTCCTTGTTGCGTTTGCTTCTGCCCGAAGGGTGAGTGAGCTCCAGGCCCTTG
The DNA here is from genome assembly GCA_033557465.1 of Ichthyophis bannanicus. Classification (NCBI taxonomy): domain Eukaryota; kingdom Metazoa; phylum Chordata; class Amphibia; order Gymnophiona; family Ichthyophiidae; genus Ichthyophis; species Ichthyophis bannanicus. Next base: position 1,553,159,491 of record CM066031.1, on the reverse strand, counting down.
TGGCGGAGAGGCCTTATACCAGGTTCTACAAGAATAGGGTGGTGCTTCGCACACACCCCAAGTTCCTTCCGAAGGTGGTGTCCTCATTCCACCTCAACCAGGAGGTGGTCCTCCCTACCTTCTTTCCCAGACCTCACTCAGGTCGGGCTGAGGCGATCCTCCATACCCAGGACTGTAAGAGGGCCTTGTCCTTCTACATTCAATTACTCAAGGCCACCGGAAAGCCTCTCAGCTTTTCGTTTCCTATGACCCCAGTAAGCTGGGGGAGGCAGTGACCAAGCGTACGCTGCCCACATGGGTGGCAGACTGTATTGCCAGGGCTTATGAGGATGCGAAGCTTCCATTGGAGGGCCATGTCACGGCTCACAAGGTCAGGGCTATGGCGGCATCAGTGGCTCATCTGCGCTCTGTTCCTCTGGCAGACATCTGCCAAGCCGCCACCTAGTCGTTGGTTCATACCTTCGCAGCCCATTACTGCCTGGATAGGGAGTCCCACAGGACAGTGCCTTCGGCCAGACTGTACTTGATAGACCCCCTCCAGACATTTGTCAGGTGGCAACATAGGCATCACTTTCCACTTCTGTCAAGCACTACCGCTTGGATGTCCATGTTTGGGTGAAAACAGTCTTTGGCTTAGAGGTTATGGTTTATTGAACTTGCTATACCACCTTTTTAGGTTAAACATTAGTTTGCACAATAAAAACATATAGATCAGAGGTTGAAAAGAACTCCATTATACAGTAGCTGACATCAAGAGAGAGAGGCATAATAGAACAGACGTAGGACACCTCACAGATAAGGGAATAGGTGTAACAAGGGCAGGGCAGCATAAGGACACAAGTAGGGTGGGTGACTACGCATAGGCTGCCCTGAAAATCCAGATGGGGCAGTCTGCTCCTTATGATTCAAAAAGATCAAAAGCCCTTTTAAAAAGCAATGTCTTCTATTCGGACTTAAATCTGGGTAGAGGCTTGAAGATGAAGGTCAATGGGTAATCTGTTCCACAACGTTGAGGCTAGAAAAAAGAATGTAAAACGTCTGGCTGATTCATAGTGGGCCCAAACTGGTGATGGCAAACAGTTGGTTCCCATGGACTGTACGCGGGAGACAGGTTGAACAATAGAGTGTGTATTAAGGATGAGAGGTTTTCTCCGGGAGCAATCAGGAAGTCAGCCCTCACATATGGGTGACGTCTGCACCGACGGAGCCCTCGCGGAAGCATCTCCCCAGCGTTCAAAGAAAGCCTTTGGGAGATGCACCACGCATGCATGGTCCTTTTCCCACCCAAGGGTGCCATCTTGCCTCAGTCTCCTTTTTTCCATGGAGCCCTTCAGATGTTCTCCAGAAAAAGTCTGATTTTCATCCAGTTTGTGTAGCAGTTCCTTCCCGCCCCCGAGCCAGCTCGCCTCAGCGTCCCTCCTCGGGTTCGACTATCCTTTTTTCATCGAGGTTCACCTTTACTGGTGTGCACGCCCCTTTTCAGCAGAAGGCCTTGGACCCCTGCCAGGAGGCAGGGAACCCCCTTTCTCCAATGGCCTCAAGTGGCTTCAAAAAGTGCGACCGGTGTGACAGTCATCTCACTTACTGATCCACATGACTGCGACCTCCGATGCCTTGGCCCAGAGCACAACGACTCCGAATGCGAGCTTTGCAAAACAATGACTCCAAAGGCCCTAAAAAGTCATCGTCGTCAGCAGGAAAAATTCTTTCATGGATCAGATTCTGCCCCGGAGTCTCTGGTAACAGCATGCTCCAGGGCCCCCTCCGATACCTCGGTTCTCTGCGAAGCCCGGGCATCCTTGGAGTCCAGCAGCCATGGGTCCTCCAAACAGAAGTCCCTGGAGGTGGAACATAAGAAGAAGAAATCATTGAAGACCACCTCAGAGGACAGATCAAAGAAGGGGAAATACCACCCCAGCTCCCATAGCTCTAGGCGTGAGTCAGAGGAGTCGGAACAGGAGCGGCCCTCCAAGGTACCCCACAAAGAGTAGTTTGCTCCTGCCGACAGGCCTCGGGCCCCTGAGGCCATCCTCATCGAGGACTCTCCCTTGACAGTGCCAACGCTGGGCCCGACATCCTCTGTGCCTGTGTCGAAGGCTGGGGACCCAACTGGCATGGAGACCAGTGGCCATATAGTGGGCATTTCTGTCTAGCTCGCCTGGTTCATCCGCCCCAATGACGGGACCCTCTATATCAAGGACTTCCCCAGACGTCGAGCCAGTCCTCTGGCACCATCGGCCTCGAGAGAGCCCCAGGTCGAGGTCCCGATCCTATTCCTTGGGGCACCAGTGAACGCCCGTGGCTCGGACCGACAACTCCCCGGGGCGTCTGCACCACGGAGTGCGGTCCTCGAACGAGGTGAAATACAAGCCCGACGCCAAATGATCAAGTCCAAATGGGGGAGACAGGGATGGAAGTCCCTGGACACAAAGCGGCACAGTGATGTGCCCTCGGACCCATCTCCCCTGGTGGCCCAGAGCCATTCCCCACCCTAGGACATCGCATTCCTCGATTTTGTGAGGGATATGGTCAAAGTTCTCGTGATCGAGGCTGAAGTGGGCCCAAGAACCGAGGAATTGGAGATACTCCAGTATGAGGCACTCCCTGAAGGAAACACTTACAGTTCCGTTGCCCCCGATCCTTGACTGCCGCCTCCTTGGGAAGTGGGAGACACCGGCATTGGTATCAATTTGTCAGCAGGTGCCTCAACGCCATCTACTGAGTACACCGGAGCCCTGGGTTCCAAAAGACCCAGCTCCCCCACGACGCAGTGGTTGTGGAGTTGACCATGTGCCAGCCTAAGAGCCAAAAGACACTCATCGGTACCATGCTGCAGGGAGGCCCAAACCCTTGATGCCCTCAGCCGAAAAGCTTTTTAGGGCTCAATGCTAACATGATGAATCCACTCATACCAGCAGACCTTACAGAGGTTCAAAACCCTAACCTCAGCGGTAAAGGAATGTTCAAAGTTCCTATCCTGAGCAGCCTATGATGGCTTCGAGTCATCAGCTAGGGTGGCTGCGCAGGCATCGAGGGGCAACGCTAGGCATGGCTGCAGTCGTCCGACCTGAAACAATGGGTACAGGACAAATTTATCAACATCCCCTGCCCTGGTGAAAACCTGTTCGGGAAACCCATGGTGGACAAAGCAGTGGAAATAGAGACTGAATACATCACGAGAACCAGGCTCTCGAAGAAGACCTCAGTGCAACCCCAAAAGAAAACTCCGGGGAAAAGGTGGTCCTTCCCAAGAAAGAAAGGGGGTTTCAGTTTTGCTCCATACTTTGAAGCCTTCTCGGGCCCTCAGCAGACCCAGCAACAGAAAGGCCAGGGATATGGTCCTTGAAAGCAGAAAGCCCCAGACACCGGCTCAGGCCAAACCCGGGGGAGATTTTTGACTGCCTGGGCACGACACTCCCAGGGAGTCCTCTGCTGCTCACAGGGGGATGCCTAGCCCTGTTTGCCCACCAGCGTATAGCCATCACCACCAATGCCTGGGTATTACAAGTGGTCAAGGAGGGTTATCTCCTCCATTTGCATCAGGCACCGAACCAGTTCTTCCCAGGGGAGCCCATCAGGCCTCTCCTTCCCCAGACACTGCTTCTCGCTGAGCTAGCAGGACTAATTCGGGACAAGGCAGTGGAGCCAGTCCCAAAACACCTCTGGGTCCCCAGCTTCTAATCCAGGTGTTTCCTCGTTCCCAGGAGGACCGGGGGCCTCAGGCCCATCCTGGACCTGCGAGAGCTCAACATGTTTCTGGTCAGGGAGAAGTTTAAGATGCTCTCCCTTAGAACACTGACACCATTCTTCCAGCAGGAAGACTGGCTGTGCTCCTTAGATCTAGAGCCGGGGTCTCAAACACGCGGCCCGCAAGAGAACTTTGTGCGGCCCGCGACGGAGGGAAAAAAAACCACAAAACCTGGCTTCTGCTGCTGCTGCCGCCGCCGTGGTAGCAGCAGAATCAGCTGTCCCGCGGCCCCTTCTCCTCTGCCCGGAAGAGCCCCGAGCCTGCTCCTTTAGCGGCGGGCTTTTCAAGCTGCGAAGAGAATATTTCCCTCTCGCGCGGCTTAAACCTATTCACTTGTCAAGCCGCGCGAGAGGAAAATTCTCTCTTCGCGGCTTGAAAAGCCCACCGCTAAAGGAGCAGGCTCGGGGCTCTTCCGGGCAGAGGAGAAGGGGCCGCGGGACAGCAGAGTCTGCTTTCCTCACTTCCCAGGGTCTTGCAATGATGTCTATATCCTAGCACAATCTTGCATATATGAGCGCTTCAGCAGTAGAGAAATCACCAGAGGCTGGCTCCTTGGTAAGTAGCCACTGAACCCCTGCACCAAATGGCAAGGGAATCCAAAATGAGACTTCCTGCTATCTCTACATTATGTGGGAGCAGCATATGCAGCAAGCTTACAAGGCACGAAGTCACCTGAATGGAGTGCAAGTATAGTTGCAGGGAGGAAGTGATGGGCTTTACATCAAAGCAGTCAAGTGCAAATCCTACCACTAGTCAGCACATGCCTGCAGTAGAGACCTTTTGCAACTATATGTGTGCAGCCAGAAATGGAAGGGGAACACATACCCAGACAGCAGTGAGCAAGAACGGCGGGTAGACACCCCAATCACAAACATGGTGAGCAGGTACGGGGCTGATACAGCTGAAATATCCACTCAGTTGTTGTCTGTGGTTAGAAGCACAGCCATATCATGTTCCCCCAGTCACTAGCAGATGCACCCTCCTATCATTCTATGGGTCAAGGCAACAGATTAGGGGTGTGTAAAGTGATGCAGGCAGTGGGAATGATCATAAGTAGCAGATTGCATTCAGCAGGAAGGGGGATGGGATATGATTGCAGGACCTGGCAGAAACCATCTGTAGACATGTAGGGTGCACAGTATGTGTGTGGTGGGGGCCAAGTGCCCCCAAGAGGAAGAACTGTACCTGGTCAACAGACTGATCCTACTGGAACCATCATTAACCCCCCCCCCCCCCCCTAGGACTGGAAATGGGCTGATGGGGGGCTAGGACTGGAAATGGGCTGATGCAGGGACTAGAAGGGAATGGATGCTGGGTGAGGCTGGAACTAGAAGGGAGCTGATGTTGGGGGAGGATTAGAATGGGATGGGGCTGGGAGAGTAAAATGGAGAGGGGAAAAATATTTTGTGTGGGAGGGATAAAAAATCTACAATTGGCCGGGTATTGGGAGAGTAAGTGGGGATTGAGGATGGAGGGGTAAAATTTGAGTGGATGAAATAGGAATGAGGAAAGAGCAAAAGGAGAAAGATTAGTATGTTAAAGCAGATGTAGAGAGAGAATGGAAAAAAAAACTAGGAGAGAGAAGAAAGGGCAAATGGACAGCAGACGATGGAGAGTTAGCAGAAGACATGAAGAAACCAGAAGAAAGTGGCTGGAGCAATTGCAACTGAAAAAAATGCTCAAAAGGTAGAAAAATATCTCTTTATTTTTAATTTATTAACTGGAATATGTCAGCTCTGGGAAATGTGCATCATTAATGTTTGCGCTTTGTTTAGTACAAGAGGAAATTAATTTATAGTTTTATTTCTACAGTGTTGTTGTACATTCCAAGTTTGGCTTTTGGGGTTCCCAGTTTAATTATTGTCTTCCTGTTTCTAAATCTTTTAGTCTTTCTTTATCCATACTCATTAAGAGGCATGTTTACTAAAAGTTAGTGTATGGTAACATTATGCAAATATTTATGCAAATGAGGCCCCTTATGCAAATGAGGCCCCGCGTCTTATGCGGCCCCCGGGTTACTTTACAAGTCCTCATTTGGCCCTCAAAGCAATTTGAGTTTGAGACCCCTGATCTAGAGGATGCTTACACTTGCATCCTAATTCACCCCAGCCACAGAAAATACCTCCGGTTCTTGGTGGAGGGACAGCACTACCAATACAGGGTACTGCCCTTCGGGCTAGCCTAGTCTCCAAGGGTCTTTACAAAATGCCTTATGGTGGTCGCAGCCCACCTCCGGCTTCAAGGGGCCTTCGTCTTCCCCCTACCTGGATGACTGCCTCTTAAAGGGAACCACAGCTGCAGAGGCACAATGCGCCACGGGACGCACTATAAATGTCCTGCAGCACCTGGGGTTTGTCATAAACTACCCCAAGTCCTACCTCATTCCTGCTTAAAGCCTAGAGTTCATAGGGGCACAACTGGCACCCTTCAGGCAAAGGCCTTTCTCCCTTCAGAGAGGTCGGTATACCTCAGGGAACTAGTCGCAAAAGTGCTATGGTGCAGGACAATGCCTGCCTGGCTTCTCTTCTGCCTACTCGGACATATGGCCTCCACAGCCCATGTGACCTCAGATGCCCGCCTACACATGAGTAGCACAGTGGTGCCCTCCGCTTGCAGTGGACCCAAGCTACAGGCAAGCTCAGAGACAGAGTGCATGTGACCTGCCAGCTGATGGACTCCCCCGGTTGGTGGCAAAATCCAGAGTACTTCCAGGCCGGGATTCCCTTCCAGGCACCCACTCCCCAGAAAGTCCTTACCACTGATGTCTCCCTAATGAACCGGGGAGCGCACTGCGAGAGCCTCCAGATACAAGGTGGCTGTTCCTAGAGGGAATCCAAAATGCAGATCAATCTGCTGGAAATCAGGGCCATATTCCTGACCCTCGAAGTTTTCAGCCACCAGCTGCAGCACTACACAGTGCTGATCCAGACCAACAATCAGGTCACGATGTTCTACATAAACAAGCAGGGGGGAACAGGGTTGTACCCACTCTGCCAGAGACGGTAGCCCTTTGCTCTCATGCCACACACAGAGGGATGCTCCTAAGGGCAATCAACCTCCCGGGCCATGACAGTGTCCTGGTGGACAAGCTGAGCAGGGTACTCCAGCCACACAAGTGGTGCCTGGACCCAACAGTAGCCTCACGGCTGTTCTGGCTCTGGGTCGTCCCGGTGATGGACCTGTTTGCCAGCCCGGACAATGTGCAGTTGTGCTCCTTCTGTTCCCTCCGGCTGCACCCATCCCGAGTAGCGGTGGATGCATTTCTCATCCTGTGGTTGGAATACCTCCTGTACGCCTTCCCTCCAATGCCTCTGATCACGAAGACCCTGTTCAAGGCTTAACGGGACAGTGCGTTGCTAGTGCTAATAGCCCCTCGGTGGCCCCAGATAGTCCTGGTCCCGTTGCTCCTCTCCCTGTTGTTGGTACCACTGATCCCCCTGAGCCGAGTCCCAGGACTACTCTCGCAGGAGCAGGGCTCTCTCCTACACCCCGACCTGGGGTCCCGCTCACTCATTGTTTGGCTGCTGAAAGGGTAGCACTAGCTCCCTTCAACTTTCCATGGGATCTGGAAGGTCATCTTTATGGCCGCTCAGAAGGCCTCAACAAAAAACGGCGTATGCCTTCAAGTGATGATGCTTCTCATTGTGGTGCACGGCAAAGCAAACAAACCTGTTCTTCTCAGTTCATGTGGTGCTCCAATACCTGCTCCACCTGTCGTAGAGTACACCAATACAGCGTACTGCCCTTCAGGCTAGCCTCGTCTCCAAGGGTCTTTACAAAGTACCTTATGTACACCTGAGCGCCATCACAGCGCATCACCACTCCATCGAGGGGAAGCCCCTCTCGGCTCAGCCCCTCATGTCTCTCTTCCAATCACAGCAAACTCAAAGTCCTAGACTTCAAAAATGCTGGCTTCAGCAAAATGTCCAGCTACCTGAAGGAGAAGTTGGTAGGGTGGGAGGGGATAAGGGAAGTGGAATTGCAATGGGCTAAACTAAAGGTGGCAATAAAAGGTGCAACAGATCCATCCATCCATTTGGCTCTCCAAAGAAGTGGCTTTACAAATAAGGGCAAAAAACACAGCTTTCACATCAAAGGCAGAAGAAAAGATGGCTAAAAGATGTGAAGTGTGGCGACAAAACACAAAACTCTTTTTTTCTGGTATATTCGAGAGAAGAGGAAAATCAGAAGTGGAATTGCAGGACTCAAAAGTGCTGAGAACAGATTCGTGGAAAGTGACATTGAAATAGCAAAAATTCTAAATAAATACTTCTCCAGGATTTTCTCTAGTGAAAACGGAGCAGAAGTACCACCTGTGGTTGACAAATATACAAATGGGAATGGAGTAGATAACACACCATTCACAAAAGATGAGGTGTTAGAAGAACTTGCGAAACTGAAAGTGGACAAGCCTATGGGACCAGATGGAATACATCCCAGGATACTGAAAGAGCTCAGAGGTTCTTTTGCAGGGCCTTCAAAGAATGTTTTTAATAGATCCTTGAAGATAGGAGAAGGTATACAGGACTGGAGAAGGGCTGATGTGGTACCTCTCCACAAAAGTAGTAATAGGGAAGAAGTGTCAAACTACAGGCCAGTAGGCCTTACCTCGGTGGTGGGAAAAGTAATAGAGGTGCTCCTGAAAGAGCGAATAGTGGACTTCCTCTAAACCAACAGGTTGCATGATCCGAGGCAACACAGTTTTTCCAAAGGACAATCTTGCCAAAACAAATCCGATTGACTGGGTGACCAGCGAACTAGACCAAGGGCATGTGATGGATGTGATCTGCCTAGATTTCAGCAAAGCCTTTGATACTGTTACTGATAGGAGGCTTATCAATAAACTCAATAGTTTGGGGATGGGTCCCAAGATGGTGAACTGGATCAGAAATTGGTTGACAGACAGATGACAGAAGGTGACTGTAAACGGAACTCATTCGGATGAAAGGAAAGTGATTAGCGGTATGCTCCAGGATCTTCCTGGGACAGGTACTGTTCAATGTATTCATGAGTGATATTGCCAAAGGGCTGAATGGAGAAGTCTGTCTTTTTGCAGATAACACCAAAATTTGCAACAGAGTGGACTCCCCTGAGGGAGTGGAGAACATGAGGAAAGATCTACAAAATATGGAAGAATGGTCTAATGCTTGGCAGTTAAGATTTAATATGAAGAAGTGCAGTGTCATGCACTTGGGAAGCAGAAATCCAAGGGAATTGTATGCGATAGGGGGCGAGAAATTGGTGTGCACAGACCAGGAGAAGGACCTTGGAGTGATGGTTTCTGACAATCGCAAGGTGGTGAAACAATGTGACAAGGCGGTGGCAAAAGCCAGAAGGATGTTGGGTTGCATACAGAGAGGAATTACAAGCTGAAAGGAGATACCAATGCCACTGTACAAGTCGCTGGTGAGGCCTCACTTGAAATATTGTATTCAGTTTTGGAGACCGTATCTCGCAAAGGATGTAAAGAGACTGGAAGCGATTCAGAGGAAGGCGACCAAAATGATTTGGAGCCTGCATGAGAAGACTTATGAGAAGAGACTTGAAGACCTAAATATATATACTCCGGAGGAGGGGAGGGACAGGGGAGATATGATTCAGACCTTCAAATACTTAATGGACGGACAAACCTTTTCCAAAGACAGGGAAGCTGTAAAACTAGAGGGCAGAAAATACTTTTTCACTGAAAGGGTGGTGGATGCTTGGAATGCCCTCCCGATGGAAGTGGTGGGGGTAAACACAATGACAGAATTCAAAATGGCATGGGACAGACACAGTGGATAAAAGTGGATAAAACCAAAATAAGCATAACTTATATCTGAACAAGTAAGGATGACCTACACGGAGCAGTGGGTACACCCCTAAACAAAGGCATGGGGAGGGGTGACCTGCACGGAACGGCACATACACCTACTCCTGCCGCCTTGCTGGGCAGACTAGATAGACCATACTGGTCTTTATCTACCGTCATATACTATGTTCCTACGGTGCCTCATGTTGTCCAAACCCCCTTTTCCGCCCTCCGGTGGCAGATTGGGACTTTAACATGGTGCTCTTGCAACTCACCAAGCCTCTGTTTGAGCCTTTAGCCACCTGCGATACCTCTTCTGGAAGGTCACCTTCCTAGTAGCGCTCACATCCGTGCGCAGAGTCAGCGAGCTCTAGGCTTTGATGACAGAGCTTCCCTACACTAGATTCTACAAGAACACAGTGGTGCTCCGCACACACCTAAGTTTCTACTGAAGGTAGTGTCTGCATTCTACCTCAATCGGGAGGTGGTACTCCCTACCTTCTTTCCCAGGTCTCATGCTGGAAGGGCAGAGACCGTTCTAAACACTCTGGATTGTAAGAAAGCCCTGTCCTTCTACCTGCAATGGACTTGGGTCCACCGTAATACTCAACACCTTTTCGTATCCTATGACCCCAGCTGGCTGGGGCTCCCGTTGACTAAGTGAACGCTGTCCACTTGGGTGGCAGACTGTATTACTCTTGCCTATGAGCAAGTGGGGATTCCACTGGATCCAGAGAGTCATGGTGCACCATGTCGGGGCCATGGCTACTTCCATGGCCAATCTGTGTTCTGTCTACATGATGGGAACTTGCCAGGCCACCACCTTGAATTCGGTTCATACCTTTGCAGCTCACTACTGCCTGGAGAGGGAATCCCAATGGGACAGCGCCTTCGGTCAGGCTGTACTCTGTAATCTTTTCGGGGTGTAGTCAACTCCTGCCCTCTAACCCTTCTGTGTTCAGGGTACTGACGTGCTGGTTCTCTGCCGAACACCTGGGTCTTGCGAGAGTCTCTCTTGGGGATTCAACTGCTGCTGATCACAGCTCACCTTTGCAGGTCGCTGTGATATTTTTGTACAGGTTCTCAGTAGCCTGTAGCTGGGGAGTCCTATATGTGAGGACTGACTTCGATTTTTCCAGGAACAAGAAGGTAGTTACTCACCTGTAGCAGGTGTTATCCGGGGACAACAGAAATCAGTCCTCATAACCCTCCCTCCTCCCCTTGGAGTTGCTTCTTTACCATCTTTTATTTTGCCATCTTAGCTATGTCATTGGACTGAGGCAAAATGGCACCCTTCGTCAGGAAGTGAATCACTCATGCGTGGTGCTTCTCCCAAAGACTTTCTTTGAAAGCTGGAGAGATGCTTCCGCGAGGGCTCTGTTGGCGCAGACGTCACCCTTATATGAGGACTGATTCCTGCTGTCCCCGGGGAACACCTATTACAAGTGAGTAACTACGCTTTCTGGAGCAGCTTGGTAGAGGAAACACAAGGAGCAAGAGTGATGATGACACAGATGCTTTATTCTAAATACCCCACGCGTTTCAGCGAACGCCTTCATCAGGGGGATAAAATAACTTACAAAAAAATAAAATAATATTAACATATTAATAACGGTTACAAAGAATAAAAGATCATATTTAAGCTGAACGGGCATCACAGTAAAAAATAAAAGGTTATACAGTAAAAAGTAAAAGGTTATACACATCTACATCATGTGACACTCAAAACAATAAATAAATAAATAGATAAATATGTGCAGATAAGTGCTTATATAAAAATTATATACCATACATAAAAGTACACTTATATACACTGTAAAAAGTGACTCATATAACAACTCAACAAAGATTAATAAGAAGAAAACAAAGCAAAAGGCGCAGGGCAGAAGAGCAATCGTAGACCAACGTTAAGGACATTCAGAAACACTTAAAACAATGGATACTTACTATGGTATCTCATGGGAAAATTTCCCATATGGTGGAATCTAAATATCTGTCACCGTAGATCCAACAGATAAGGAGTCTTGTTTGTATATGAAATGAAAGGAACTATAGTGTGATAAAGCCATAGTTAGAAACTATCTATTGATGAGAGGACTAACAAAGCCAATAGTGCATAAAATAGTAAAAAATGGCTGAGCATATTTTAATGCTGGCAAAGAATTCAACTATTATAAGGGGACTGACGCTAATTCATCAAAAACATGCCTAAAAACCACTTATACATAGAGATACTATGACTAAAAAGTCATAACATGATCAATCTTTTATAAAACCAGCAGGCTGTTAAAAATTAGCTCAGTATTAATGACAGAGAAGAATGGAAGACACATTGCCTAAGGGACGAGAAATCTGTAAAGGGGCTTTGTATTGCATATACTTATTTAACAGGGTAACTCCCAAATTAATATCGTGTTGTCTGACAAGAGGGCAATTTCGTAGTAACCAATACAATAAAAAACACTAAAAGTCAAAAAAGAAAGTAACCGTAATGCTACTTTTACATCGGTGACTTTAAAATGACAAAATGGGGAAGTGATTCTTTGGCAAATTAGATGCGTCTCTGAACTAAGCCCCGTGCATCTAGTTATGTCTTCAAAAATAGCTAAGTATTAAAAATAGGTTTTCTACAAGGAATGAAAGTGCTTAGAAAATGCTTACATAAAAAATAAACGATTACTGGCATTACCTGACACAGTTTCTTCCCAGCAACGCTAAATCTGATGCAGTATACAAAGGTAACAGGTGAAAAAACGGAGTTTTTGTAGACGCTTCAAACCGCGCCACAAAAAGGGGGCGTGGCTAAAAATGTGTCAATTTACAGCGGAGTGGGGAGAGCTGCACGTAGTTCCAACTTGGTAAAAACCTTTTAAATCCGCAATCTAGACGCTACTAAAGGCAGTTAAAACTGCAGGGATCAAGGAGCATTTTATTTCCTAAATATTGCTTAAAAATGGTACTTGGGAGAACACGTTTTTAAACAGAGATGAATGTATGCATGGTACAGTGAAAAAAGCTTTCAAACCAAAGTCTTGTCTCGCTGTGCATTCAAAAAAGAGTGAACACTGTATACTGCGAAATATCTAAACGTCGGAGTGTGGAAAAAATATTAAACTTAACATCCTAGTATGTTTAAAGTGCATACCACGGTCCTGCATTGCGGACTTCTCTGCCTTGGAAAAATTGTAAAAGACTCTGGTTTTCTTCTGATACAACTTCTGGAACAAAGGATAGCCCAAAGGAGGGGGGCGCGACTTACACCACTATCCATACAAGTCGCGAGCCACACACGGAGATTATCAGCCTTTTCCATCACGGGGGAGAGGACGAGGACATGGCCTGATGTCTAAGAGGCGGTTGGATTGGGATCTATGAGCGGCATAGTTAATCTTTCTGAACATCCACTCACTAACATGGAAATACAAGTTCTAGAAAAAGGACTATCCTTTGTTCCCACTAGAAAACATGACAAATTTACGACACATTGAGTTATTTAAATTCTTTAGAAAACTTAAGATCATAGATTATTTTCGTCATACTGAGGAACCTAATATTGATCCCTCAGTGATTAAAAAACCATCATCCTGGATACCTCCATCCAGCACTAATCCTCTTATTTCAGCATTTGAAAATGTTGTTTTATCTAAAATACAGAAGTTGTATCAGAAGAAAACCAGAGTCTTTTACAATTTTTCCAAGGCAGAGAAGTCTGCAATGCAGGACCTGCGTAATAACAGCTCTATAATTATTAAACCTGCAGACAAGGGTGGGGCTTTAGTAATACAAGACGGTAAGGCTTACCGTATAAGCCGAGTTTTTCAGCACATTTTTTGTGCTGAAAATCGGCCCCCTCGGCTTATACTCGAGTCAACGTCTGCAGATGTCTAGCAGGGGGCGCTGCTTCTAAAGCTAAGGTTTCCATAACCGCGGCTGCAGATATGGAAACCTTTGCAGTGATGTGCTGGGCAGGGCCGGCCCGTCCATTGAGCAAGAATGTTTTTTGCACAGGGCCCCGCGTTTCAGGGGGCCCCGCGCAAAAAACATTCTTCATCCCAAGTTAAAAAAAAAAAAAACCAACCCAGCTGCTTCTGCCGCAGCAGCATCAAGAGTGTCGCGGCAGTATCAAGAGTGCCGCCGCCGCCGCGGGGCCCCCCCCGGCAGAGCCTCCCTGGATCGCCTCCCTGCATCGCAGCCTATCCCCGAAAGCGGGCTTCTTCCAGAGCCGCGAGAGTTTCCTTTCTCGCGGCTCTGTTAATCCCGCTGGGGCTGATGGGAAATCCCATCAGCCCCGGCGGGATTAACAGAGCCGCAAGAAAGGAAACTCTTGCGGCTCTGAAAGAAGCCCGTGTTCGGGGATAGGCTGTGATGCAGGGAGGCTCTGCCGGGGGGGCCCCGCGGCGGCGGCGGCACTCTTGCTACTGCTGCGGCACTCTTGATGCTGCCGCGGCAGAAGCAGCTGGGTTGTTTGTTTTTTTATTTGGGTTGATAGGGCGGAAGGGGGTTTAGGACTGGTAATGGGGGGGAGGCCAAGACTGGAAGTGGGCTGATAGGGGAGGGTTAGGACTAGTAATGGGCCATGGGGGGGGTGCTAAGACTGGAAGTGGGCTGATGGGGGGGGGTTAGGGCTGGTAATGGGTATGGGGGGGGGCTGACTGGAAATGGGCTGATGGGGGGGTTAGGACTGGTAATTGGCTATGGGGGGGGCTAAGACTGGAAGTGGGCTGATGGGGGGGCTAGGAATGGTAAAGGGCTATGGGGGGGCTGACTTGAAAAGGGCTGATGGGGGGGTTAGGACTGGTAATTGGCTATGGGGGGGGCTAAGACTGGAAATGTGCTGATGGGGAGGTTTAGGACTGGTAATGGGTTATGGGGGGGCTAAGAATGGAAGTGGGCTGATGGGGAGGTTTAGGACTGGTAATGGGTTATGGGGGGGCTAAGAATGGAAGTGGGCTGATGGGGAGTTTTAGGACTGGTAATGGGTTATTGGGGGGGGGGGCTAAGACTGGAAATGGGCTGATGGGGGGTTAGGACTGGTAATTGGCTATGGGAGGGGTTAGGACTGGTAATGGGCTGATGGGGGATTAGGACTGGTAATGGGCTATGGGGGGCTAAGACTGGAAATAGGCTGATGGGGGGGCTAGGCCTGGAAATAGGGTGATGGGGGGGTTAGGACGTAATGGGCTGATGGGAGGGGTTAGGACTAGTAATGGGCTATGGGGGGGCTAGGACTGGAAATGGGCTGATGGGGGGTTAGGACTGGTAATGGGCTGGGGGGGCTAAGACTGTTAATGTGTTGGGGGGGTTGCTAGGACTGGAAATGGGCTGAGTGGAAGGAGGGCTTGAACTGCAAATAGCTGATGGGGACGGGGGCTTGGAATGGAAATGGGTTGTGAGGGGGAGGGAGCTAGGACTGGAAATGGGTGAGTGGGGGGGGGCTAGGACAGGAAATGGGCTGATGGAGGGGCTAGAATAGTACTGGAAATTGGCTGTTGGGGGGGGTGCTAAGATTGGAAATGGGCTGTGGTGGGGGTTTGGATTGAAATGGACTCATGAAGGGGCTAGAACTGGAAGTAGGCTCATGGGGGGCTTGGATTGGAAATGGGCTGAGTGGAGGGGAGCTAGGATTTGACATGGGCTGATGGGCTCATGGGGGGCTGGGATTGGAAATGAGCTGATGGAGGGACTCGGATTGGACTGGAAATAGATGGGGGAGCTAGGACTGGAAATAGGCTGATGGTGGGTCTAGGATAGGACTGGAAATGGGCTTATGGGGGGCTAGGACTGGAAATGGGCTGATGCGGGAACTAGAAGGGAGCGGATGCTGGGTGGGACTGGAACTAGAATGGAGCTGATGTTGGGGGAGGATTAGAATGGGATGGAGCTGGGAGAGTGAAATGGAGAGGGACAAATATTTTGTGTGGGAGGGAAGACAAATCTACAATTGGCCGGATATTGGGAGAGTAAGTGGGGATTGAGAATGGAGGGGTAAAATTTGAGTAGATGAAATAGGAATGAGGAAAGAGCAAAAGGAGAAAGATTAGTATGTTAAAGCAGATGTAGAGAGAGAAGAAAAGGCAAATGGACAGCAGACGATGGAGAGTTAGCGGAAGACACAAAGAAACCAGAAGAAAGTGACTGGAGCAATTGCAGCTGAAAAAAAATGCACAAAAGGTAGAAAAATATCTCTTTATTTTGAATTAATTAATTTATTTATTTAACATTTCTTCTATACCGCGCAATTAAAATCAGCGCGGTGTGCATCGAACAAAAATACTGCAATGTACAGAAACAACATTGAGTTTACAAAGAACAGGGAATTGAACATGGGATCGAAACCGGGGAAACTAAATACATGTTAACTCGAAACTATGTACAATACTCTAATATAAATGGGTGTTGCATTGATTTTGTGAAGATGAAGATTAGTGGTTGGTTGGGCTTGAGTGGGGACTACCTATTATATCTGTGGTATTGATGTTCAGGGGTGGCTGGGGTATGAGGGAAGCTTGCTGGTTGTGCTTCTATCACTGGAAGTTTCTGGGTAACAGGTGGAGTTTTAAGGCTTTTCTGAATAGGAAGAGGCTTTTAATACCACGGATTTCATGGGGGAGTGCATTCCAGTTTAAAGGGGCGAATATGGAGAAGGCTCTGTTGGAGGTAGCCTTTGTGCATGTAGTTATTAGCTTGGGGACTACTAATGTGTTCAGTGCAGTAGACCTTCTGTTTCTATTTTCCAGGGTACCATGGACTAGCTTGCTGATTGGCGTAGGGGGGTAGTTATTTAGGGCTTTGAAGGTGAGGACCAATGACTTGTATTGGAGCCTGGCATGTAAAGGTAGCCAATGCAAATCCTTCATGATGGGCGTTATGTGGTCGGATCTTGACGATCCAGAGAGGACTCTTACGGCTGCATTCAAAGCTAGGCGGAGCGGGTTTAAGGTTTGATACCATATTGTTTTTGTTGACCCCATTTTCCACTTACAGAGCTATTTTACTGTTTTTCGTTTAAATAAATATTCATGTAATTTTATTGGTCTCTATCTTTATTTTTTACATTGACTAGTAGGTGCCTCATTTCCCACCCTCGGCTTATCCTCGAGTCAATAGTTTTGCCCAGTTTTTTGTGGTAAAATTAGGTACCTCGGCTTATATTCGGGTCGGCTTATACTCGAGTATATACGGTATATTACAGAGGTATTAGGTCAGCGCAATGATACCCAGTTTTATCAGAAGATTTATGACGACCCCACCCAACTTATGCAAAAAAGATTGATACTCTTCTCTACATAGGGCAAGAAGCAGGTTACTTGACTCCTAAAGAAAAATCCTTTCTAACGGTAACTCATCCTGCCATTCCAACTATATACATGATTCTCAAAATTCACAAATCTCTCCATAATCCACCGGGACGTCCGATTAGTTTCTGCTATCGGATCACTCCTTGAACTGATCTCAAAATTTTTAGATGTCTTCTTAAGACCATTTGTCACCAAGATAGACTCTTATGTACAGGATTCTACCCATATCATCAACATCCTACGAGATTTTTCAGGATACCATGATGGATTATTATTAGTTACTCTAGACATAAATTCTCTATATACCAATATACCTCAAAAAGCTGCTATAGAAGTTCTAGCTAACACCTTAATTCAGAGACCAAAACCTATCCGTACGCCTACTTTTTTTCTTATACAATTGGCATCTATAGCAATGATGGAAAATTTATTTTGCGTTTAAAGGGATTTTTTACAAGCAAATCAAGGGAGTAGCGATGGGCTCCTCCATGGCTCCCGATGTAGCAAATCTATATGTGGCAGATTTTGAGAAACAACACCTCAGTTTCCACCCTTTTAAATTACTTGTACGCCTTTGGAAAAGGTATATCGATGACGTGTTGATATGGGATGGCACTGAATCTACATTACTTGATTTTTTTTAATTGGCTGAACACATTAGATCCAATTTACAGTTTGAAGGAACATTTAGTACAGAACAGATAGCATACCTCGATATTAGGATAAGGAAAGGAGAAAAGAGATTTCTTACAGATTTATACCGCAAACTCACAGACAGAAACACACTTTTACAATATGACAGTTTCCATAATACATCTTTAAAGAATAATTTACCCGTAAGTCAGTTCTTAAGAATTAGGAGACTCTGTACTACGGATACAGACTTTGAAAGGCATGCAGCTGACATGCACCATAGATTTAAACAACGTGGATATCCAAAGCACTGTATAAAAGAGGCATACTACAGGGCTAGTACTGTGGATCGTGCATCACTTTTGCAGAAAAAGAACGCTCAAAGACAGATAGGATTGTATGCTTTCTTACTTTTACCAACTATACTAAAGAAATTACCAGTATATTGAAGCAAGAATGGGATTTATTGTCAACAGTACCGTCTTTTGCGGACAAAAAAGTTATGGTAGCGCACAAACGCAACCCAAATTTAACAAACATATTAGTACCATCTGCTCTTACATACTATAAACCACCACCAAAATTGAAGGGCCATTTTAAATGTGGTAATTGCTCGGTATGCTCCCATACAATTACAGTTAAAGATGTTTTTGTCCATCCAGTTTCACAACATAAGATTTATATACACAATTTCTACAACTGTAAAACAGAGAACGTGATTTATCTCATATTATGTCCTTGCAAATTAGTTTATATTGGAAAGACCAAGAGACAGGTACGCACTAGGATAATAGAGCACAGGAGCTGTATACAGAGAGGGGTCCCAGATAAGCCGCTTGTAACTCACTGGCAGAAGAAGAAACATGCCATTAGTGATTTGAGGTATTTGGTTTTGAAGACAGTAATACCACCAGGGAGGGGAGGAGACGTTAAAATATTGTTGAAATTAGAACAACGTTTTATATACGAGTTCAATAGTTTGGAGCCCAACGGATTGAACCAAGAAACAGATTTATCAGTGTTTTTATGAATCATGCCCATACCCATACCCTATATATATGTACACTCAATTAAGAAAGTCTGTTATTATCTGTTTGGTTACCCCCTTCCTCTATGTTATGTATTCAAACTAATTCAGGAGTTTTTTCAACATTCTCCTTCATACTTCAACATATGGATATATTTTTTAAATGTCTTTGGTCACCCCTTCCCCCGTGGTATGCACTTTAAACATACTAGGATGTTAAGTTTAATATTTTTTCCACACTCCGACGTTTAGATATTTCGCAGTATACAGTGTTCACTCTTTTTTGAATGCACAGCGAGACAAGACTGGTTTGAAAGCTTTTTTTCACTGTACCATGCATACATTCATCTCTGTTTAAAAACGTGTTCTCCCAAGTACCATTTTTAAGCAATATTTAGGAAATAAAATGCTCCTTGATCCCTGCAGTTTTAACTGCCTTTAGTAGTGTCTGGATTGCGGTTTTAAAAGGTTTTTACCAAGTTGGAGCTACGTGCAGCTCTCCCCACTCTGCTGTAAATTGACACGTTTTTAGCCACGCCCCCTTTTTGTGGCGCGGTTTGAAGCGTCTACAAAAACTCCGTTTTTTCACCTGTTACCTTTGTGTATACTGCATCAGATTTAGCGTTGCTGGGAAGAAACTGTGTCAGGTAATGCCAGTAATCGTTTATTTTTTATGTAAGCATTTTCTAAGCACTTTCATTCCTTGTAGAAAACCTATTTTTAATACTTAGCTATTTTTGAAGACATAACTAGATGCACGGGGCTTAGTTCAGAGACGCTTCTAATTTGCCAAAGAATCACTTCCCCATTTTGTCATTTTAAAGTCACCGATGTATAAGTAGCATTACAGTTACTTTCTTTTTTGACTTTTAGCGTTTTTATTGTATTGGTTACTATGAAATTGCCCTCTTGTCAGACAACACGATATTAATTTGGGAGTTACCCTGTTAAATAAGTATATGCAATACAAGGCCCCTTTACAGATTTCTCGTCCCTTAGGCAATGTGTCTTCCATTCTTCTCTGTCATTAATACTGAGCTAATTTTTAACAGCCTGCTGGTTTTATAAAAGATTGATCATGTTATGACTTTTTAGTCATAGTATCTCTATGTATAAGTGGTTTTTAGGCATGTTTTTGATGAATTAGCGTCAGTCCCCTTATAATAGTTGAATTCTTTGCCAGCATTAAAATATGCTCAGCCATTTTTTACTATTTTATGCATTATTGGCTTTGTTAGTCCTCTCATCAATAGATAGTTTCTAACTATGGCTTTATTACACTATAGTTCCTTTCATTTCATATACAAACAAGACTCCTTATCTGTTGGATCTACGGTGACAGATATTTAGATTCCACCATATGGGAAATTTTCCCATGAGATACCATAGTAAGTATCCATTGTTTTAAGTGTTTCTGAGTGTCCTTAACGTTGGTCTACGATTGCTCTTCTGCCCTGCGCCTTTTGCTTTGTTTTCTTCTTATTAATCTTTGTTGAGTTGTTATGAGAGTCACTTTTTACAGTGTATATAAGTGTACTTTTATGTATGGTATATAATTTTTATATAAGCACTTATCTGCACATATTTATCTATTTATTTATTTATTGTTTTGAGTGTCACATGATGTAGATGTGTATAACCTTTTACTTTTTACTGTATAACCTTTTATTTTTTACTGTGATGCCCGTTCAGCTTAAATATGATCTTTTATTCTTTGTAACCGTTATTAATATGTTTCTATTTTATTTTTTTGTAAGTTATTTTATCCCCCTGATGAAGGCGTTCGCTGAAACGCGTTGGGGTATTTAGAATAAAGCATCTGTGTCATCATCACTCTTGCTCCTTGTGTTTCCTGACTGACTCTGCAAGAGCTGCTGCTCTTTTTGTGCCTGAGCAGCTTGGTAGAGGGCCTTGTGCCTCAAGGTAAGGATCATGGAATTTAATAGGAAGCCAGTAATGCGAGATCAAGAGTGGAGTTACTTGTTTGTATCCCTCAGTGGAGGTCAAAAGTTGGATGGCCAGATTTTGAATAGATTAGGTGTTTAAGTGAAGTATTCGGTAGACAGGCATAGATGGAATTACAGTAATCAAGAAGATGTCAGTACTGAGGATAAGAGTAGTCTGTTCAGAGCTACAGTATCTAAGAAAGGGCAAATAGAGCGAAATTGCCGTGAGTCATGAAAGGAGGATCTTACCACGGAGCGGGTGTGTTGTGAAAAGGAGAGGTCAGTGTCAAGTGTCAGACTAAGTATTTGAAGGAAGAGGTTAAGGCAATGGAGGTACCTAAAAGGAGTGGGGAGACCGGGGGGAGGAGTGTTGTAACCCACCTGTATTCAAGTAGCAGTAGTTCTGCTGCATGTCTTCCTGCCCAGTGGAGTTGTAGCTTTGGTATGTCCCACTTGTCTGGACTGGTCTAGCAGGATGATATGGAGGTTGATGTTTTACTTACCAGATAATGTTGTCCTGGACCTGCCTTGGAAAACTGCTAGGTTTGCTATTCTCTGTGGTTGGTCCTGCAAGCTCATATCCTTCTGACAAGCTTCCTATTGAACTGATCCTGTACATAGTTGTGGTCATTTTCTGTTGAACCTGTTTACCTTCACTGAGTTTGTATGAGATCTGAGGTTCCTCACCATATGCTTTAACACGAATACTGAAGGCTCCCTTTAGTTTGCTTTTCTCTGATCAGAGAAAGGCTGAACTTTTACAGAGCTCTGCTAGTGAGTGGATTTTTGCCTCCTGGGACATCTTACTGTGAGTTCTAGCTGTTTATTTAATTATTTACTGTTTGTCTAACTGTTGTTTGTTTAATTATTTAGTGTTGGTCTTAGTGGTGTGCAAGTTTCAGCCTTCTCAGCTGTACTTACCTTGCCTCTCTCAACTGGGCTTTGTGTGGTAGCCATTTTGAATTAATCTCTCTCCCCAGAGCCTGTTGTTTGTTAAGCTTTTCCTGTCCTTGCCTGCCTGAGTGACTCCTCCCCCTGTGTGTGTGGTAGCCATTTTGAATTAATCTCTCTCCCCAGAGCCTGCTGTTAAGCTTTTTCCTGTCCTTGCCTGCCTGAGTGACTCCTCCCCCTGACCCCCTCCCCCTGAGGTATCCTGTAACCTTGTTCCTGTTTTCTCCACGTGTGCATAGGCTGTTTTAGTTTGCTTTTCTCTGATCAGAGAAAGGCTGAACTTTTACAGAGCTCTGCTAGTGAGTGGATTTTTGCCTCCTGGGACATCTTACTGTGAGTTCTAGCTGTTTATTTAATTATTTACTGTTTGTCTAACTGTTGTTTGTTTAATTATTTAGTGTTGGTCTTAGTGGTGTGCAAGTTTCAGCCTTCTCAGCTGTACTTACCTTGCCTCTCTCAACTGGGCTTTGTGTGGTAGCCATTTTGAATTAATCTCTCTCCCCAGAGCCTGTTGTTTGTTAAGCTTTTCCTGTCCTTGCCTGCCTGAGTGACTCCTCCCCCTGTGTGTGTGGTAGCCATTTTGAATTAATCTCTCTCCCCAGAGCCTGCTGTTAAGCTTTTTCCTGTCCTTGCCTGCCTGAGTGACTCCTCCCCCTGACCCCCTCCCCCTGAGGTATCCTGTAACCTTGTTCCTGTTTTCTCCACGTGTGCATAGGCTGTTTTAGTTTGCTTTTCTCTGATCAGAGAAAGGCTGAACTTTTACAGAGCTCTGCTAGTGAGTGGATTTTTGCCTCCTGGGACATCTTACTGTGAGTTCTAGCTGTTTATTTAATTATTTACTGTTTGTCTAACTGTTGTTTGTTTAATTATTTAGTGTTGGTCTTAGTGGTGTGCAAGTTTCAGCCTTCTCAGCTGTACTTACCTTGCCTCTCTCAACTGGGCTTTGTGTGGTACCCCCATCCCCCTGCTGAGGGTTCAGGACAGGGTACCTTGTAACTGCCCTCTTTAATAGGACTTATCTCCCCCCCCTCCCTCCCCAGCACCCACCCACCCCTGGGGTAATTGTAGTTTTATAGGTACGTGGACATCTTAGAGGAAAGGGGCTGCTCTCAGGTGCAGCTCTTAATCCAAATCAGTCATACACAGAGGACCTGTGATTAATTAGCTTCAGGTACACAGGGTGTATTAGGGGTATTAGATACACTTTTATTAGTATAAGCATCTACACCAATCCTTATTATATACCGATTTAAAAGACCTAAACACAAGCTTTAAACTAAGATGCAGTCAGAGGTCCAGCAACGAGATGGGGGTTCTCCAGTCTTTTGCATCGAGTGTCACATGTATGATTATCTCCCAGTTGGTGAGAGGTCCTACATATGCACTAAGTGCAGGGAGCTCTTTGCTCTTAGGGAACGAGTCCGTTCTCTAGAGGCTAGAGTAGCAGACCTGGAAGACATAAGAAAGACAGAGAAGTACATGGACGAGACCTACAGGGATATAGTCCTGAAGTCCCACCTCCAGTCTGGCAGCATCCCTGTTGCCATGGAGGAGAGAGGTCACGTGACAGGAGAGCATCACCCTGGTGTGGCAGGAAGTGATCCTGTAACTAGGACCTGTCCTCCAGGTGATGTAAAACCCTCTCGCACCGAGGACGTTTCTCCAGGGCCATGTCCCCATGAGGGGAGGGTCAGGACAGCTGTTATAGTTGGTGATTCAATCATTAGGAATGTAGATAGCTGGGTGGCTGGTGGACGTGAGGATCGCCTGGTAACATGCCTGCCTGGTGCGAAGGTAGCAGATCTCACGCACCGCCTAGATAGGATCATAGATAGTGCTGGGGGGGAGTCTGCTGTCTTGGTACATGTTGGTACCAATGACATAGGAAAATGTGGTAGGGAAGTTCTGGAGGCTAAATTTAAGCTTTTAGGTAGGAAGTTGAAATCCAGAACTTCCAGGATAGCGTTCTCCGAAATGCTTCCTGTTCCACGTGCAGGACCCAAAAGACAGGCAGAGCTCCGGAGTCTCAATGCGTGGATGAGACAATGGTGCAAGGATGAGGGTTTTGGATTTGCTAGGAACTGGGGAACATTCTGGGGAAAGGGGGGGCTCTTCCGAAGGGATGGGCTTCACCTTAATCAGGATGGGACCAGACTGCTGGCATTAACCTTTAAAAAAGAGATAGAGAAGCTTTTAAACTAGAAAATAGGGGAAAGCCGACAGTCACCCAGGAGCGCACGGTTCGGACAAAGGTATCCTTGAAGGATACTACCAAAAGCAGTGAGGTTCCAAAAGGGAGTATAGTAGCCCAAATGCCCTTGAGTAAGGAGCAGACAGAGCATAAAGATTCCCCATTACCCATGCCTACCAATAGCCAGATTAATATTAATAAAATACAGTCTCTAAAATGCTTGTATGCCAATGCTAGAAGTCTAAACAATAAGATGGGAGAATTAGAATATATAGCATTAAATGAGAGGTTAGATATGATTGCACTCTCAGAGACATGGTGGAAGGAGGATAACCAGTGGGACACTGTGATACCTGGATACAAACTATATCGTAATGATAGAGCTGAACAAATTGGTGGAGGGGTTGCGCTCTATGTTAGAGAGGGCATTGAGTCAGAAAGGATTAAAGTTTTGCAGGGAACAAAATATGCTGTAGAATCTCTATGGATTGAAATTCCATTTATGAAGGGGAAGGTGATGGCAGTGGGAGTATACTATCGACCACCTGGCCAGAATGAACAAATGGATGATGAAATGCTCAAAGAAATCAAGGAAGCTAACAAAAGCCACAACAGAGTAGTAATAATGGGTGATTTCAATTACCCCGGTATCGACTGGGACAGTGTCACAGCAGGACAAGCTAAAGAGATAAAGTTTCTAGATGAAATGAATGACTGCTTCTTGGAGCAGCTGGTTCATGAACCGACCAGAGGGGAAGCCATACTGGACCTAGTCCTTAGTGGAACGCCAGATCTGGTGCAAGAAATAAGGGTGTTGGGACCACTTGGCAATAGTGATCATAGTATGATCATGTTTGATTTAATCAGTGGAGGACAGATAGTAAAGGAATCCACAGTACTACCTTTTAACTTTCAAAAGGGTGACTATGATAGAATGAGGAATATAGTTCGGAAAAAACTAAAAGGAGCGGTTCCAAAGGTTAAAGACTTACAGCAAGCTTGGGTGTTATTTAAAAATACTATCCTCGAAGCCCAGACCAGCTGTATTCCACGCATTAAGAAAAGTGGAAGAAAGTCCAAAAAACTGCCAGCATGGTTTAAAGGTGAGGTCAGAGAGGCTGTTGCTGCCAAAAGAGCAACCTTCAGAAAATGGAAAAAAGAGCCAAATGATGAAAACTGGAAACAGCACAAGCACTGGCAAGCTAAATGCAAAGCATTGATAAGGCAGGCAAAGCGGGAATTTGAGAAGAAACTTGCTACGGAAGCAAAAACACGAAATAAAGACTTTTTCAAGTACATTCGTAGCAAAAGGCCTGTGAGAGAGTCAATTGGACCATTAGATGATAGAGGGGTAAAAGGTGCAATAAGAGGAGACAAGGCTATAGCAGAGAGACTGAATGAATTCTTTGCTTCGGTCTTTACTGAGGAAGATGTAGGGGTGTTACCCAAGACTGAAGTGGTATTTAAAGGTGATACTGCAGAGGAATTGAGAGAAATATCGCTACACCGGGAAGATATATTACAACTATTTGATAAACTGAATAGTAGCAAATCACCTGGACCGGATGGTATACATCCCAGAGTGTTGAAAGAACTGAAATATGAGATTGCAGACCTGTTATTGGTAATCTGTGAACTTTCATTAAAATCATCTGTAATACCTGAAGATTGGAGGGTCGCCAACGTAACACCAATTTTTAAAAAGGGTTCCAGGGGTGACCCGGGAAATTACAGACCGGTGAGCCTGACGTCAGTACCAGGGAAAATGGTAGAAGCCATCATAAAGAACAAAATTACACAGCATGTAGATAGTCATGGCCTAATGGGAGACAGCCAACATGGCTTTAGACAAGGAAGATCTTGTCTTACTAATCTGATCTGTTTTTTTGAAGGTGTGCATAAACAGGTAGACAAAGGTGAGTCGGTTGATATAGTGTATCTGGACTTTCAGAAAGCTTTTGACAAGGTCCCCCATCAGAGACTTTTGGCGAAGCTAAAAAGTCATGGGATAGGAGGCAGTGTACTATTGTGGATCGGGAACTGGTTAAAAGATAGAAAGCAGAGGGTAGGGCTAAATGGCCAATATTCCCAATGGAAAAAGGTGAATAGTGGAGTACCCCAGGGATCTGTACTGGGTCCGCTACTTTTTGACATATTCATAAATGACCTGGAAAAGGGAATAACTAGTGAGGTAATCAAATTTGCAGATGACACAAAACTGTTTAAAGTTGTTAAAACCCAAGAGGATTGTGGAAAACTGCAGGAGGATCTGGATAAATTGGAAGACTGGGCATCCAAATGGCAGATGAAATTTAATGTGGACAAGTGCAAAGTTATGCACCTAGGAAAGAACAACCCACACTATAGTTACAAGATGCAAGGCTCCACATTAGAAACCACCACCCAGGAAAAAGATTTAGGAGTCATCGTGGATAACATGTTAAAACCCTCCGCCCAGTGTGCAGCGGCGGCCAAGAAAGCAAATAGAATGCTAGGTATCATAAGGAAAGGGATGGAGAATAAAACAAAGGATATTATAATGCCTCTGTATCGCTCCATGGTACGACCGCACCTTGAATATTGTGTGCAATTCTGGTCACCGTATCTTAAAAAGGACATAGAGTTATTAGAAAAAGTACAGAGAAGAGCCACCAAATTGGTGAAGGGGATGGAAGGCTACTCCTATGAAGAGAGGCTAAAAAGGTTAGGGCTCTTTAACCTAGAAAAGAGGCGGCTGAGGGGAGATATGATAGAGGTGTATAAATTAATGAATGGAGTGGAACGGATAAACGTGGATAAATTGTTTACGCTATCAGAATATAGAAGGACTAGGGGGCATGTAATGAAGCTACAGGGTAAACTATTTAAGACAAATAGGAGAAAATATTTCTTCTCTCAACGTGTAATCAAACTCTGGAATCTGTTACCGGAGGATGTAGTAAGGGCTGTTAGTATAGCTGGGTTTAAAAAAGGTTTGGACAAGTTCCTGGAGGAAAGGTCCATAAACCACTATTAAAAAGGGACCCAGGATATCAATGCTTGGCCTAGTACAAGCACTGCAGAACCTGTGTCTTTTGGTGAAACTGCTAGGTACGTATGACCTAGATTGGCCACTGTTGGAAACAGGATGCTGGGCTTGATGGACCTCGGTCTGACCCAGTATGGCATTTCTTATGTTCTTATGTTCTTATGTTAGGGGTTTTGGCTGATATATCATAAGAAGCCTATGGAAGTTTCCTTAGTCTCCACAAATGCTGGTAGGGGGACACGACCCATTTGTCTGTACTGGTTTAGCAGGACTCGAGGAAAGGAAATTATTTGCAAAGTAAAATGTCACCCTTTTCC
Organism: Ichthyophis bannanicus; assembly: GCA_033557465.1. Lineage (NCBI taxonomy): Eukaryota > Metazoa > Chordata > Amphibia > Gymnophiona > Ichthyophiidae > Ichthyophis > Ichthyophis bannanicus. Next base: position 1,553,132,561 of record CM066031.1, on the reverse strand, counting down.
ATAGAAAATGGGGAAAATCAAGCCCTATAACCTAAAATAGTAACTGCAATACATATGTTTTGGGGGATGGGAGCATGCACGGTGACCTAGGTTTCGGCAGCTGGCTTGGTTAGTTGGTTGCTTGGAGTTTGGGTATGCCCCTGTCGTCTTGAGCCTGTGGATGTTCTGTTTCAGTGCTGGGGGGGGGGGCAAAGAGCAGATCAGGAAAACTCCTTGGGACCCTTGAAGGGAGATGGTAAGTTAGGGCCCAGGCCCCCCCCCCCTTCCTCTCCCTGTCCTTCCTTTTTCCGCATTATTTTTTTCTGTTCGTTTGCTTTGCTATTTATTTCTATTGGCTTTCTTGCCTTGCTACTTTTAACAAAGCAGCTTAAAGAATTAAACAAACCGTCAGACAGCTGAGCTTTCCTAGGCCTGTGGAAGCTGGGAAGTCCCTTCTTGGGTTTCCCTAGCCAGCTTGACTGAGTGAAGGTATTCAGTTACTGATCAAAGATCACTGCAATTTCTTTATCTGTCATTTTCTTTTTACCGCTGCTGATATCAGCTGTGATACTGGGTGCTTGCTGATGTGCAGCTTTTACTCCTAACGAGTTAGCTCTATGGTTGGGTTTTGGGCCAATAAGTGTGATGGAGATGCCTCGGGCAGGTATTTTGGCAATTTTGGGAACCCCCTCTTTTGGGGGGGGGGGTGGGGCTGGGACCCAATACCAATTTTGCTGCTGTTACCATATCTTCTACGATTTTCCAGCTAACAGAAATGGTGACTATCTTGGATGACCGCATGGTTCTGTTGTGGAGGGAGCGTGGTGAGGCAATCTGTCTTGAGCTAGTAGGCCTCCAGGGGGCCATTCTTGGCTAGCTTTGAGCAGCAGCTCATGGATTGTTTTCAGCCCATGCTCACTGTATGACCGCTTGCGTCAGAGGGGATTAGGGGCCCGGGGCTCTTTAGAGTCTCCTCCATCTGACAGCAAGGGGATTAAGCATCCCTGACCTTCAATTTCTTCTGTCTGGGAATCAAGCCTTGCCTGCCTGGGGGAGGACTGCTGGGAAGATGGGGATTTGTTTTCTCCCACAAGTTCATCAGTAGGGGAAGATGAGCTGCTCATGTGGAAGAGGAGATTTGGTTGGTGATTGGACTATTTCACTGGGAGAACCTGTCCACCTTGATGTTGGATGCCATGGTGGCCTTGTGCATTGCAGAGCCACCTTTTGGAAAGGTCTCTGAGATGGACCCAATTCTGTAAGATTTGAGGCATCCCCCAGGTTTCTTTTCCCCTTCCTGAGCTCTTGTGGTGACACGGTCTTATAGTGAGAGATGCGGAGGGCTGATGTTGAAATGCACCAATGTCCTGGTGAGGTTGTATCCTGTGTCCCAGGAGAGATGTTTGTTTGAGGTCCCTAAAGTGGATGCTCTTATCTAAGTGCATCTTATCTAAGTGCTGTCTGGGTGGAGGGTGGTGTGGCTCTGAAAGATGTCCATGATAGTAGGGTGGAGGTTCTCCTTAAGAATGCCTTCGGCTTTTGGAATGCAGGCATGGTGGCCTGAGTGCTATTGAGCTGATCCAACAATTGCCAGACAGCACAGAGATGGCAATATTTAGAATCCGGGATTTTGTTTGTGGCAATTGCCCTGTTTGACTTGATCAGAATTTCCTCTTAAGTCTATGGCTGCAGCTCTGGAATTGTTCTGCTTAGCATACTCCCCTTTAAGGGCTGGTGGTCCTTTGGGGAAGGGACCTGGAGAAGCTGGTAAAGTACCTTGGAGAGCCTCATCCACAGGGGCTCTCAGAGGATAGTTCCAAGGGTTCCAGGGGCTCTTTGTGTAAGGCCCAGGTTTTGAACTTGGGGAGGTTTAAGGCCAAAAAGAGTTCTGACATCTCCTGTGGATCTAAATCCAGGAAAGGTCAGTCCTTTCAGAGATCCCAACATTTTCAGGACTCGGTGCTGCCTTTGGGAGGAAGTAAACCCTCCCAATGAGAGTCGCAGGCCCTTTCTGAGGGACAGGGGGGTAGGGAGGTAGCTCCAGCAGTTTTTCTCAGAATGGACCCATATTATGTTGGACTAATGGGTCTTCAAGGTCATTGAGGGGAAGGTATACTCTGGGATTTGCAGAGCCTCTCCAGGACACCTTGTACTGTCCACTTGTGGCTCCTTAGCAAAGAAAGTAATGGTCTAGGAAACTCTTCGGCACTACCTGCAATATTAGACTATTGTAGCCATGCCCTCCGCAGAGGTAAATCAAAGGCATTTTTCCTTTTACTTCATGGTCCCAAAGAAAGGAAGGTCCTTCTGGCCCATCCTGGATATCCAGGCAGTCTGTGCCAAGATGAGAGTGCCTTATTTCTGCATGGAGACTTTTCATGTTGGTCATTACATCAGTCCGGCAGAAAGAGTTTTTTACCACTTGGGAATATGGAAGTATGCTTTGGAAAGGTCCATTAGGGAGTCCCATCAGAAGTTCCTGTTTGTGTCCTGGGGTGCCATTTTCAGTTTTTGTGCTCTGCCCTTCAGTCTGGCCATGGCCCCTCACACCTTTTCAAAGGCTGTAGTGGTGGTCAATACCTAGAAGACTGGAGAGATCCAGTGAGGGCATGTTTCAAGTGATTTGTTAGTTGGGATGCTGGGCTGGATGATCAACTATCTCAAGAGCAGTCAGTCTGGTTTCCTCCCAGAGCTTAGAGTTTCTGGGCACCCACTTCAGCACCAGCCTGGGCAAGGTGTTTCTCACTTCTGACAGGCTTCATAGACTGCAGTTGCAGCTCCCAGCATGTGGGACTACCTGCAGCCCCTGGGGTTGATGGTGTTGACCTTGAGAGCTGGTTCCTTGGGCCAGGACATATAAACACCCACTGCAGAGGCATCTATTGGTTCACTGATCTCCCTGCTTTCAGTTCTCGGGAAGATCAAGAGGGAATTGTCTGGGTGGCTCTAGATTAATCTGTTGGTGGGCAGGATGCCACTTTAAGTGCTGTATATAGGTTGATAATCATCACAGATTCAACCTTGCTTGCGGGGGGGTGGGGGGGGGGGTGGTCACTGTCAGGATCAATTTATTCAGGGTGTTGGTCACCTCTGGAGACCTGGTTGAACAAACAGGTTGGAGACCAGGGTGATTCATCTGGCCCTGGAAGGCAGAGTAGTTAGTGTTCTCTGTCAATGCCACAGCAGTAGTTTTGTCAGCAAGCAAACAGCACTTGCAGCTCTATGGTTGGCTGCAGAGGTGATGGAGCTCTTATTGTTGGGTGAAAATTCACCTGGTGACTCTGTCAGTGTCCTACATTGCAGGAGTCGACAACATGCAAACTGACTTCTTAAGTCAGAATACCCTGGATACCTGGTGAATGGGAGCTAAGTCCTCACACCTTCAATCTTTTTGTTCGGGGGTGGGGCCTCCCGTGTTTGATGTGGTGGCGACCCAGGAGAGTGCCTGATGAAAACGTCAGCCACAGGGGGAATTGATCCTGCTTCTGGATTGGCCCCAGGAGGGGCTTCTGTATGTCTTCCTTCTTTGGCCCCTGATGAGTCAGGTTTTCTGGAGAATTTGGTCTTGCTGGGATTGGTCATTCTGATGGTAATGGACAAGCTATGCAGGCCATGATATGCAGATCTCGTGAGTCTTCTGGCGGGGGTCCCTCTGTTTTTTTTCCATAAGAGAGGAGCCTCCTATGGTAGTAGGGCCCTCTAATCTTGGAGGATCCCGTTTCCTTCTTGTTTATGGTCTGGCCCTTGAAAGGCAAAAGCTTATTAAGAAGAGGTAAAGGGATATTCTGGGGCAGTAGAAAACACTCTTCTTAAGGCCCAGAGGGCCTCCATTTCTTTTGTCCTGCGTCAGGATCTGGAGGGTGTTTGAGAAATGGTAGTCTTCTCAGGCCTTAGAAATCAGGGAAGCAAACATGGTTGCCATTTTGACCTTTTTACAGGCTAGTTTGGTTAGGATTCTGCTCTGAACTCTCTCAAGGTTCAGGTGGCAGCCATTGTTTGCTACTGGGGGGAAGGTTCAGGGTGTGTCCCATTTTTTTTTTCTTAAGGGGTAAAGCAGATCCAGAGGCAAGAGTGGACCGTTGTGCAGCGTGAGGTCTCTGGTGTTGAGCATTAAAGGACCCCTGTTTTGAATCGCTGAAGGTGGTCTTCTGGTGGCGATGGCATTAGCCAGGCGTGTGTAGGCATTACAGGCGTTATCCTATAGGGAACTTTGGCTGGTCATCATGCTTCTGTCTGTCTCTTTGAGAATAGTACTTCTCTTCCTTCTGAAAGTGCTGTCTTCATTTCACCTTAATCAAATGATGGTGCTTCCTGCCTTCTTGAAGGATGATCTGCAGAGAGACTCCTCAGTGTGTTAAGTATCTGGAACTTCGAATGCCGCCTTCTGGTCAGATCATCCCTGTTCTTTTCAATGGTCTTCAATTTACACATTGGATTAAGGCTGCTATTATTGTGACCTACCTCTTGTGTGGAAAGCAAGTGCTCAAAGCCCACTCCACTAGGACACAGGCCTCTTCAGCTCAATCTAGCTTGCTGTCTCTGGAGGACATCTGTAAGGGTGCTATCTGGTTGTCCCTTAATACCTTTGTAAAGCACTGTTGGTAATGTGGATGGTGCCTTCAGCAGAGCATTTCATATGGGGGCGTAGTCTTCCTCCCACCCTCTGTCCTGACTGCTTGGGTACATCCTGCTTATCTGGATTGGTCTAGCAGGATAAGGAAAGAGAAATTTTTCATATCTGTCAACTTCCTTTCCTTGATTCTTGCTAGAACAGTAAAGAACCCTCCCTGGAAAGTCTGTCTGTTGGATAGGGGAGTCCTGCTGCTTTTTAACAGTATTTTCAGTATGCAGATTGATTTTGGTATGAGCCAAATTTTTGGTAAAATCTTTTTCTTTGGTTTGATGGATTCACATGAAGCTGTTTTAGGCATGGTGTCTTACTCATACTGGCACATCTGTGCTGTACCACCAACTTACACAGGCACTGATGTCACTGAAAGTTTGCTCTAGTTTGCCTCTATCTGCTAGCTGGGGTGTATAACCCACTTGTCTGGACTGGTCTAGCAGGAATTGAGGAAAGAAAATCAACAGGTATGGAAAATGTTCTCCATTGCGATCTCCATGTACTGGCCTAAAATGTGCCTTTTTTGTTCAGATATGAAGAGAATGATCTAGTTTCTGACCTAGTGAATGATGATTGCTGTACTGATAATGGTAAACTGATTTTTTCTTTTTTTTTTGAGTGACTTGTTAAACTTTTGTCATTTTTCTGAGGCAAGTTACTGTCTTAGAGTTGTAGATGATGATATGTTCTCAATCCTGTTGACCACATTGCTTAATGCTGAATCCCTAGTCATGCTGTGAAGTCCTATAGGACTTAATAAGCCAAAACATTTTAAAATTTTGTTCTTTTCAGCATCAATGGGGTGAGCCCCAAGGTCCGTAAAGTGCTGCAACTCCTTCGCCTGAGGCAGATCTTCAATGGCACCTTTGTAAAACTAAACAAGGCTTCTATCAACATGCTGAGGATTGTTGAGCCCTACATTGCATGGGGGTAAGTGTTCTGTTTGCTTTGTATCCAAAGCTGTACTTATTTTTTAGCTACAGTCCATATTAAACAGTCATCTTTTCTCTTTGCACTTGAGTAATGTTAGTGGAGTGGAGCAGTTTTTGACACATGCATACCAAACCAAAGGATTCAAAGAAAAGAACAACATATACCTTTTTCCCCTTTTATCAGCCATCTGGAAATTTTATTTTATGTTTGTTTTTTCTTTTAAATCAAAACAGCAATTGGAGGCAAGGAAACGGTGTTTCGTTTTTTCAGAGTGATTTTTATTTGTGTGTGCAGCTCTTCAATAGTTTAACATGTATTTATTGAACAGCTGAAAATAATTCAGTAAATATTAACTAACTTTGCAGTCTTATAGATTTATTATCCTTCTGAAGGAAAAAAGGTAAAGTGAATTCCATATCGTCTTTCTAGGCCAGCCCAGACAAGTGGGTTTTGTTCCACCTACCAGCAGATTGGGGAGGGGGGGGGGGGGGGCAAAGAACCAGTAAAAAGCACAGGTTTCAGTGACATCACTCCCATGGTTCTATTCGCCTCAGCCACTAGAGGCCCCTTCAGTTTTTTATTTTGTTGTTGTTGTTTCCAGCAGATGGTGGATTTTCTCCTCTCTGAAGAAATTTGAGGATTTGAGAGGAAAAGATTGATGTAAAAAACACTTGTGTACAACAGCCTGCGGGTTGCTCTCTCACTGGACCATGACGTGGGAGGCTCCATTAGACCATGGTCTTTTCAGTAACCGTAGGAGGAGGGAAAATTGGTTCAGCTCCATGCTCTCACCCTGGATAACAGCCTGTTGATCAGCCACAAATTGGAAGGATCTAGAAGAGTATGAATACCTCGCGCAACATCATTGCCCCTCCTTCCTCCTCCTCTGTCAACACCTGCTCTTTCCTAAAGATTGCAGAAGGCTCTCAGAGGGATCTGCCTGCCAGCTACCTTACACGCAGTGCTGCAAAGTCAGCCAAACACTTCCAGGGGAGTAGAGCTGAGCTCAACATGGATTCTCTGTTTGAGGCTCTCGGGGGGGGGGGGGGGGGGGGGGGTGAGTACCAAGGCTTGACCTCCTCATTGTTCTTGTTGGGAGACTCCCAAATCTCCAGGAACAAGCAGGAATGAGTCTTCACATATGGGTATCGTTGCTACCGACGGAGCCTGTGCGGGAACGTTCCCCAGCGTCCAGTAAGAAAGCTTTTGGGAGCATCCCACCGCGCCTGCGCGCTGCCTTCCCGCCTTTCCCAACTGCCTCTCTCCAGTTCTTTTCCGCGGAGCCAGCAAGTCGTGTTCCTGTCACCGCAGAAGAAGTTCTTTATTTTTTTTTCTTTATTTTTCTGTAGTCGCGTCTGCCTTCGACGTCAGACCGGTACCACCGGTCTTTTCTTTTCTTTTCTTCTTCTTCAAAAAAAACAAACTTTTTTCTTTCAGCTGTGCATTTTCAGTTTGGGCCTTAGGCCTAGATATTTTCTCCTCATGGAGAAGCCCGCTTCCGGGTTCAAAAAGTGCACAAAATGTGGCGGTACTATTTCTGTCACCGACACCCATGATTGGTGTCTGAAATGTTTGGGTCCTGACCATTCCATCACGGATTGTGTGTCCTGCACCATGATGTCTAAAAGGGGTCGGCAGAACCGAGCAGCCAAGCTCAGTACCCTGTTTCCCTCTGATGCAGCCTCGGTGGCATCGACGTCTTCCAGGGCTGCTTCTTCCTCCCTTGGATCTCAGGTAACCAAACATAAATCTAGCCGGTCCTCGAAGGGCAAATCTCCCTCCAAGCATTGAGATGCCTCCGGGCTTGCTCTCGAGGACTCTGCTCCGGCAAAATTACCACGGCGGGAAGTTCCGGCTTCCAAAGCATTTATCTATAGGGTCACAGGTTGACATTGATGGCACGGCCTCCACCGATCACCTGTTGCCGTGTTCTGGGGTACCGGTGGCCTCCACTGGTACCGACATCCAGACTCTGGTGGCGTCGATGGATCAGAAAGTTCTGTCCATACAGCGCACCCTTACGGCGTTTATGCAGGCTTCGATGCCTTCGGTACCGCAACAATCTCCGTTGCCGGTACCGACTCCGGCATCAGCACCGTTCCCGGTGCCGGTACCGATTGCATCGGCTTCGGTGTCGGCTGCAACGGTACCCTGTCCTACGATGCCCATCGGTACCGAACCGGTACCGCTTACTCCCGATGTCGATCCCACTCGGTACGCGTATCGGGCTTTACAGGAGCATCCAGACAGGCGATACTTCGATTCCTCCGAAGACTCTGAGTCGGAGGCTTCTGTCGATGTACCGATGCTTCTTCCTCAGGAGTCTGATTCTCCAAAACGAAGAATGTCTCCTCCAGAGGATTTGTCTTTTCAAGACTTCATTAGAGAAGTGGCTAGAGGCCTCTCCATCACAGTGGCCTCTGAGTCAGAGCCTAGAGCCAAGCAATTAGATATTTTACAATATCCTAAGGCTCCTAAGGAAGCAGCTACCCTACCTATTCATGAGATTCTCTATGATCTCATGTTGGGCATGTGGGAAACTCCTCTCACCACCTCTCCTCATTCTTGCAGGTTAGACACCATGTACCGTGTCCCTCCCTGTCCTGGTTTTCATAAGACTCAGCTTCCTCACCACTCTATTGTGGTTGAGTCTGCTATGAAGAAAATAAAGAGTGCAAAGAGACACTCATCTAACCCTCCAGGACGTGAATGTAGGACTCTAGATGCTTTTGGCCGAAGGATTTTCCAGGCCAATATGCTTGCTGCCAGAATCAACTCCTATAGTCTCTATATGGGGATGTTTCTAAAAAGTCACAGATCATCTGCAGACTTTAGCTCCTTTAATTTCAGAAGATAAAAGGCAGGAATTTCTCACTTGGCTCTAACATGCCCAAGATGTTTCCAAATTCTCCAACTGTGCAGCCTTTGACTCTTTTGAGGGTGTAAGCAGAGCCACGGCTATTGCCATAGGTGCACGCAGAATTGCTTGGTTACAAGCCTCTGATTTGGAACTCTGGGTCCAAGATGAGTTGGGAAACCTTCCTTGTACAGGTGAAAACCTGTTTGGCAAGGATTGGCAAGCAAAGGCCACTCAGATGGATGCTGAGAACTCTGCGTTGGATCGACTTTCAAAGTCTACCTCTGCCCCTGTTAAGAAACGATTGTTCAAAAAGACATCTTTTTCTAAAAAGGGAAGATATTATCCTGCTCATGGGCAGACATCTTCTGCAGGTCGTTTTGCTGCAAAGCGTCAGCAACCACCTAAACAGGCCAAGTCAAAGGCTGCCAGGCCTACCACAGCCCAGCAGCCTCAACCTCCTCAGGGCCTTTGACTTGCAACTAGAGAACTTAGCCTTTCTAGCTCTGGGAAACCCAGAGCCCCTCACCATTCCAGGAAGGTTGACTTACTTTGCTCCCAGATGGGAGCAAATCACAGCAGAGCAATGGACCCTCTCCATCATAAAGGAAGGGTACAAGCTTCACTTCTTAAACCTTCCTCCCCACACCATGGTGAAACAGTTCAATTCTCCAACATCTCTCCTCAACCTTCTAGGTCAGGAGATTGCTACCCTTCTTGCCCAAGGGGCAATAGAAGAAGTACCTCTTCTTCAACAGGGCTCAGGGTTCTACTCCCCTTATTTTCTTATCCCAAAGAAAACAGGGGGCCACAGACCCATATTAGACCTCAGAGAATTGAACAAGTTTCTATTCAAGGAGAAATTCAAAATGATTTCTCTAGGGGCTCTGCTTCCATACCTTCAGAGTCAGGATTGGCTTTGTTCTCTAGATCTCAAAGATGCGTACACCCATGTCCTCATCCATCCTGCACACAGAAGGTTCCTTCGGTTCCTTTTTCAAGGAAAGCACTACCAATACAGGGTGCTTCCTTTTGGTCTGGCCTCTGCACCAAGGGTGTTCACGAAAAGCATGGCAGTAGTAGCTGCATTTCTCCGCACTCTAGGAATATTCGTATTCCCATATCTGGACGACTGGCTCATTCGAGCCCCATCCCAGTCAGAGGCCCAGAATTGTCTAACCTGCACAATGCGTATCCTTCAGTATTTGGGACTAGTAATAAACATCCCAAAATCCAATCTCACCCCCTACTTAGTCCCTGGAGTTCATAGGGGCCTTACTGGATACCTCAACTGCAAGGGCCTATCTTCCTCAGGCCCGTTGCCTACGTCTGGTGCAGTTAGCCTCCCAGATTCAGTTAAAGTCCCAATTAACTGCTCGAGAGATGTTACAACTATTAGGCCACATGGCATCCACCGTGCATGTGGTTCCATATGCTCGTCTTCATATGAGGGCAGCTCAATGGATTTTGTCCACCCAATGGACTCAGGCATCTGGTTTGCCTGTCAGACAAAATAGCAAACTCCAGTCGTCTATTTTGGTCTCTTCAGTGGTGGAAGTCCTCTCAAAACCTGTTGCTGGGGTCCCCTTTTCAGCAACTGCTACCCCAAACAACTCTCACAACAGATGCTTCTCCAAAGGGTTGGGGAGCTCATCTACAAGATCTCTCCACCCAGGGCATCTGGTCTCCACAGGAGACTTCTCTGCATATCAATCTATTGGAACTCAAAGCAATATTCTTAGCTCTCAGTGTTCCATTCCCTGCTCAGCTACAGGACAGTCCTTATCCATACAGACAATCAAGTAGCCATGTTCTATGTAAACAAGCAGGGAGGGACTGGCTCTCTGTCGCTTTGCAATGAAGCTTTGCAACTGTGGGCCTTCGCCAGAGAGCATCACATCCATCTTCTGGCAGTATATCTTCCAGGTATTCAAAACTCTTGGGCGGACAGACTCAGTCGAGTTCTGCTCCCACACGAGTGGTCCCTCCACATGGACCAGGTATCCAGGATTTTTCGAATTTGGGGAACCCCGGACATAGACCTCTTTGCAAGTCCGTGGAATGCGAAACTTTCCTGGTTCTGTTCCAGAATTCCGTGTCAGGGAGTTCAGGCCAAGGATGCCTTCCTCCTTCACTGGGGTCAAGACTTCCTTTATGCCTTTCCACCAATTCCCCTAATTCCCAAAACTCTATTCAAGCTTCAGAGAGATTGAGGGACCATGATCCTCATAGCACCAGGGGCCCTGAGGCCCGCAGAGCACCCTGCTACGAGTCCTCAACGTACTACTCTGAGTGGGAAACAGAAGCCGAGGAGTCCCTCGATACCCGTCGTTACCGCAACGTCCCATCTGACTCTCCCATCTTGGACCTCGACCGCAGTCCTCACCTGAGGATATGGGTTTTCTTGATTTTGTCAAGGACATGTCTAAGGACTGAGTTGGAGGAAGACCCTCGGGCGGATGCCCATCCCTCCTATCCTGGAACGGCTGATGCGCCAAATGTGGGAGACACCGGCTTTGGTACCGGTGGTGAGCAAACTGCTCGACTCAATTATTTATTTTATTTATTTATTTAGCTGTATTTATATCCCGCTTTTCACCGGGTCAATTGGGAGATACATTTAACACGAGGGGATATGACACACATACGCTAATACTTACAGGGAACATGGGCAATGGAGGGTTAAGTGGCTTGCCCAATGTATTGAGTCCAATGTATTGAGTCCGCCGGAGCCTGGGCTTCCAAAAGTCACAGCTGCTGCATAACTGCATGGTGGTGGAGTCGGCCATTCGTTGGCTGAAAAGCCAGAAGACACACTCCTCGGTCCCCGTCCCCCCCGGCAGGGAGGCCTGCACCCTGGACGCCCTCGGCAGAAAGTGTTACCAGGGCTCAGTGCTAATCGGCCACATCCAGGCCTACCAGCTGTACATGGGCATGTACCTGAGAGACCTGGTGAAGGAACTCACTGGGTTCTGAGCCGGTTTCTCTGAGGAACCCTTGCAGTGGTTCAGGAACCTGGCCAAGGCAGTCCGTGAATGCTACAAGTTCATGTCTTGAGTGGCCTATGACGGGTTCTAGTCAGCGGCTCTAGTAGCGGCGGCTGACATTGGTGCAAACCGCTAAGCTTGGCTACAGTCATCTGCTCTCAAGCAGCGGGTTCAGGACAAATTGATCAATGTCCCCTGCCAAGGAGAGAACCTCTTTGGCAAGCCCATGACCGACAAGGCTGCCAAACTGGAGACAGAGTTCATGACGGGGACCAGGCTGTCCAAAAAGACAGCTGCCCCTCCCCAATGGAAGGGCTTGGGTAAAATGTCCTTTTACCCGAGGAAGGGAGCTGCTTACAGAAACTACCCACCTTATCAGGCCTCCCCAGCTCCCCAACAGGGGCAGTAGGCCAAGGGATATGGGCATGGCCCCACGTAAACAGAAGGCTTCAAAACTCCAGGCACTGGCTCCGGCCCAGCCATGGGGAAGTTTTTGACTCCTTGAGCATAGCCTATATCTACCCCAAGGAGATCAGCAGCCCACAGTGGGATGTCTGGCCCTCTACCCAGAGGTAGGTGACCATCACCACCGATTCCTGGGCACTTCGAATGGTCATGGAGGGTTACCTCCTCCTCCTGACTCAGACACCTCCCCCTTATTTCCCGGGAGAGCCACTCAGGTCTTCCCTTCACCGGGACCACCTTCTGAAGCAGTAGGCAGATCTTCTCAAAGACAAAGTGGTGGAACCGTTGCCTCACCATCTCAAGGGCAAGGGGTTCTACTCCAGGTACTTCCTCGTATCAAAAAGTACAGGGGACCTAAGGACCATCCTCGTCCTGCACATCCTCAACAAATTCCTTGTGAGGGAGAAGTTCAAGATGCTCTCCCTTGGAACATTGCTGCCATACCTCCAGCAGGGAGATTAGCTATGCTCCTTAGACCTCAAGGATGCTTATACCCACATCCTCATTCACCCGAACTACAGGCAGTGCCTGCAGTTCATAGTGGGCAGCAGGCATTTCCAGTGCTCCCCTTCGACCTAGCCTCTGCCCCAAGAGTTTTCACAAAATGCCTGGCAGTCGTGGCCGCCTTCCTCCAGCTCCAGGGGTCTTTGTCTTTCCCTACCTGGACGACTGGCTCATAAAGGTAGGCACGGCCTCAGAGGTGCAGCAGGCCACCACACACACCATCCAGGTTCTGCAACACTTGGGGTTTGTCATAAACTACTCCAAGTCTCACCACCTCCCGACACAATGTCAGGAGTTCATTGGGGCGACGATTGACACTCTCCAGTTGAAGGCATTCTTGCCCAGGGACTGAGCCAGTCGTCTCAGGATTCTGGCTCGGGATATACAGTACCGTCCCTCGGTGCCTGCTCGGCTTCTCCTGTGCCTCCTCGGGCACTTGGCCTCCATGGTCCATGTCACCCCCGAAGCTCGCCTCCACTTGAGGGCAGCACAGTGGTGTCTCCAGGACCAGTGGTCTCAGGCCGCCTCCGAGACAGAGTATCTCCAGGAACAAGCAGGAATGAGTCTTCACATATGGGTACGTCTGTACCGACGGAGCCTACACGGGAATGCTCCCCAGCATCCAATCAGAAAGCTTTTGGGAGCATCCCTCGCGCCTGCGCGGTGACTTCCCGCCTTTCCCACTGCCTCTCCTCAGTTTTTGTTTTTCCGCGGAGCCAACAGGACATCCTCCTGTCACTGCAGAAATTTTTTCCTTTAAAAATCGTTATTTTTCTAATTTTCTTGTGGTCGCGGCTGTTTTCCCGCCGATATCGGTACCACCGGTGCTTTATTTTCTTTTGAAACTTAGAGAAATATTTCTCTTCAGTTTTTTGTTTAACTTTTTTGGGCCTACCAGGCCTTTTCCAACATGGAGCCGCCTTCTCCTAAGAAGTGCCTTCATTGTGGAAAATTAATTTTCTTTTTAGACTCCAATGCTTGGTGTCTAACCTGTTTGGGTCCTGACCCTTTTTCCCCTGATACCTCAGGCTATTTTATTGGGAGAAGACCTTCCCTTTTTCGAGTTTCCCTCAATGCCCTTTTTTCTCCTGAGGTGAGGACACCGGTTTATTCTTCTCTCCAGGATCAGGTAACCCACAAACAGTCTGTTAAGACTAGCCAATTCTTGAAGGGTAAGTCTCATGCCCAGCATGATGACGGCTCCGACCTTACCCTCAAGACCTCATTGGCAATAAAACCTTGGCGGGAGTCTTCGGGCTCCAAAGCATTTACGGGGTTTCAGGTTGTTCCTGGGGCTCACCCCTCACAGAACATACCTGAGTCGTGCCAGGGGGTGGCATCCGCTTCGAGCGGTACCGATAACCCGGCATCAGTGTCGAGTGCTGCACTCTTCACCAGGGATCGTCATCGAGCATCCTCGCTACCTTCGGGTCAGAGCGATACGACTCAAATTGACTTTCCTGCATGTGAGCCGTGCTTGGAGGTGGTATCCGCTTCGAGCGGTACCAATCCCCCGGCATCGGCACCGGTGTCGAGTGTTCCACTCTTCACCTGGGATCGTCATCTGGTATCCTCGGTACCTTCGGGGCCGATCGATACGACCCAGATTGGCTTTCCTATATCCCAGCCATGCTCGGGGTTGGTACCGACTTCGAGTGGTACCGATACCCCGGCATCGGTGCCGGGATCGAGAGTTCCTCCCTTCACCGGGCATCGTTTTCGGATGTCCTCGCTACCTTCGGTACCGCTCGATGCGACTCCGATTAACCTTCCTGTATCGGCATCGCAGATACCACAAACAACGTCGGTACTTTCTAGACATGTATCGATGAACTCGCTCGCTTCGATGCCGAGTCTGGAATCGATATCCAGTCTAGATGATTTGATACCGACGCGCTTCGGAACCGATCCATATCGTTTCCGGCTTCGCAGTACCGAGGATATTCATCAAGGCTCTTGGCTTACCTCGGTACCGCTTCAGCAGCCCCCAAATACTGCTTCGATGACATTATTGTCCCCGATACCGATACCGGTGTCGGGGTCGATTCCTGCAGTTCCATCGGTGCCATCGATCCTTTCTATGCCTAGTTTGGAATCGATACCAGGCACTCACGATGCAGTACTAACTGCTTCAAATCAGAACTCTCAGGATCACTGTCCATCGAGCAGGATTCTTTTTCTGCACCAGTCCAGTATCTCTTCTGGTGCTCAAGCTGCTCCTTCAACCTCAGCTTGCCCAGGATTAGTTCCTATTGGAAATCCTTCTTTTCAGGAGTTTCTCCTTGACATGGCAACCTTTCTTGCCATTCCTATTCCTGGTTTTTCTCTTGACCAAGATCCTGTAGAAAAGGAAAATATAATGCTTCCTTTACATCATTCTATCTCCAGGAACAAGCAGGAATAAGTCCTCACTTATGGGTAAGTCGGAACCGACGGAGCCTGCGCGGGAAAGCTCCCCAGCTTCCCAGGAAGGAAGCTTTTGGGGTCTCCCACTGCACATGCGTGCTGCCTTCCCGCCTTCCTGACCAGCTCTCCTCAGTTTCTCTTTTTCCGCGGAGCCAGCAGGTCGTGTTCCTGTCACCGCTGAAGAAATTATTGTTTTAGTTTGTTTCTTTAGACCGCGTACCTGCCTTCCCCATACCGAAACCGGTACCGCCGGTCTCTCTTTTCTTTTCTTTAAAAAAAAAAAAAAATCTTTATTTTTGCACAACTTGGTGACTTCGGTTAGGCCTCAGGCCTACACAAATTCTCCTCATGGAGAAACCAGCCCCTGGTTTTAAGAAGTGTACCAAGTGTAGTGCTGTTATTTCTGTCACAGACACCCATGAATGGTGTCTTAAATGTTTGGGACCTGACCACTCCATTCCGGACTGCCCATCCTGCTCCCAGATGTCTAAACGTGGTTTGCAGAACCGGGCCAACAAATTCCATGTGCTGTTTGCTTCAGATAATCCAGCATCACAGTCATCCAGGTCTTCCTCTCCGGATGGATCTCAGGTAACCAAACCTTCTTCGGGCAGGTCCTCAAAGAGCAAATCTCCTTCAAAGCATCGAGAGGCTCTCACTTTTGAATCTGAGGATCCTGCCCCAGCCAAACAACCCCGGCGGGAAGCTCTGACTTCCAAAGCACCATCTATGGGGTTACAGGTTGACATCGATGGCACGGCCTCGACTGATCACCTGTTAGACTGCTCTGGGGTACCGGCCCATACCGGTACCGACATCCAAGCAGCAGTGGCGTCTATGAGCAATACTGTTCAAACCATGCAGCAGGCCATGCTGGCTTTTATTAAAGCTGCGACGCCCTCGGTACCGGGTCCGGTTCCGGTATCGTCTCCCATACCGGAACCGAGACCATCGACTTCCAAATGCAGATCGGTTCCGCATGCCGGATCCGGGTTTTCACCTGATACCGATCCCATACCCGGTATGCCCGATGTCGATACCGATCGGTATGCGTATCGTGCGTTGGAAGCAAATAGAGAATACTCTGATTCTTCTGAGGATTTTGACTCCTCTGAGGACTCTGATGAGCTGTCTCTAGTTCTTCATGAAGACCCCTCTTCCCCAAAGAGGAGAATGTCTCCACCAGAGGATTTGTCCTTTCAAGACTTCATTATAGAGCTAGCTAAAGGACTTTCTATTACCACATCCTCTGAAAAAGAACCTAGGTCAAAGAAATTGGATATTTTAGGATACCCTAAGGTTCCTAAAGAGGCAGTCACCCTGCCTATCCATGAAATCCTTCAAGAACACTTGATGGATTTATGGGAGGCTCCTCTGACGTTGTCTCCTTACTCTCGTAGGTTGGACACCATGTACCGGGTCCCTCCTTCTCCTGGGTTTCAAAAGGCTCAGCTGCCTCACCATTCCATTGTGGTGAAGTCTGCGCTGAAAAAGATTAAGAGCACCAAAAGGCACTCTTCTACCCCTCCAGGGCGAGAATGTAAGACCCTAGACTCTTTTGGTAGAAAAATTTTCCAGGCTAGTATGCTTATAGCCAGGATTAATTCTTACAGTCTGTATATGGGCATGTTTCTCAGGGAACTTGCCCTAAAGGTATGGCATTTTGCCTCCTTTATCCCTGAGGATAGAAAGGAGGAGTTCATTTCTATAGTGAAACAGCTTCTAGATGTTTCTAAGTTCTCCAACAGAGCAGCCTTTGATTCCTTTGAAGGTGCCGGTAGAGCTTCGGGCATTGCCATTGCAGCCCGACGACTTGCTTGGCTCCAGGCCTCTGACCTAGAACCCTGGGTCCTGGATGGCTTACGGAATCTGCCCTGTACAGGTGAGAACTTATTTGGTAAAGACTGGCAAATTAAAGCCACTCAAATGGACGCAGAAAATGCTACCTTAGATAGACTTTCTAAGTCTACCTCTACTCCTGCCAAGAAAAAGTCTTTCAAGAGGCCTTACTACAGGAAGGCCAGATTTTCCACAAATACTGGCCAACAATCTTCTCAACCTCGCTTTGCTGCTAAACGTCAGCAGCTTAAACAGGCAAGATCAAAGCCTGCAGTGTCTGCCACTCCTCAGCAGGCTCAACCCCCTCAGGGGTTTTGACTTGCCCCTAGAGAACTTAACCTTTCTGGCTCTAGAACAACCAGAGCCCCTCACCATTCCCGGAAGGTTAGCTCACTTTGCTCCCAGATGGGAGCAAATTACATCAGAGCAATGGACCCTCTCTATCATCAGAGAGGGCTACAAACTTCATTTTTCCAACCTTCCTCCATATACCATGGTGAGGCACTTCAATTCTCTCTTCTCTCCTTGCCCAAGGGGCAATAGAAGAGGTTCCTCTTCTTCAACAAGGGACAGGATTCTACTCCCCTTATTTTCTCATAACAAAGAAGACAGGGGGATTCAGACCTATCATAGATCTGAGAGAATTGAACAAATTTCTGTACAAGGAGAAATTCAAAATGCTTTCTCTAGGCATTCTCCTTCCATACCTTCAGAGTCAGGATTGGCTTTGTTCTCTAGATCTCAAGGATGCGTACACACATATACTCATCCACCCATCCCACAGAAAATATCTAAGATTTCTGTTTCAGGGAAAACATTTCCAGTACAGAGTACTTCCCTTCGGTCTAGCCTCTGCTCCAAGAGTGTTCACCAAATGCATGGCAGTTGTTGCCGCATTTCTAAGAGGTCTGGGAATTTTTGTATTCCCATATCTGGACGACTGGCTCATCCGAGCTCCATCTCAGTCAGAGGCCCAGATTTCCCTGGACCGCACAAGGCACATTCTGCAGTATCTGGGACTGGTGGTAAACCTTCCCAAGTCTCAACTTATCCCTACTCAGTCTCTGGAATTCATAGGGGCCCAGTTGGACACCACCACTGCAAGGGCCTACCTACCTCAAGTCCGGGGCCAACGTCTGATGTGCTTGGCCTCCCAAGCTCAGTCCAGCGGTCACTTGACAGCCAGAGAAATGCTACGACTTCTGGGCCACATGGCCTCCACGGTACACGTGGTGCCCTACGCTCGTCTTCATATGAGAGCAGCTCAATGGACCTTGGCCACCCAGTGGACTCAAGCATCAGGAGCGCTTTCCGACCAAATACTCACCTCATAGCGTCTGTTTTGGTCCCTCCAATGGTGGATGTCCACCAACAATCTGTTGTTGGGGACCCCCTTCCAACCTTTGTTGCCCCAAGCAACCCTCACAACAGATGCCTCCCAAACAGGGTGGGGAGCCCATCTACAATCCCTCTCCACTCAGGGTACTTGGTCTCCACAAGAGACCACCCTTCACATCAAACTCCTGGCACTGCGAGCAATCTTCTTTGCCCTCAAAGTCTTCCATACCCTCCTGGTCAACCTGACCGTCCTAGTCCAGACAGACAATCAGGTGGCCATGTTCTACGTAAACAAACAAGGAGGGACAGGCTCTCTGTCGCTTTGCAACGAAGCTCTCAGATTATGGGCCTTCGCCAGAGAGCATCAAATTCATCTTCTGGCAGTCTATCTTCCAGGGGTTCAAAACTCTCGGGCAGACAGACTCAGTCGAGTTCTGCTTCCACACGAATGGTCCCTACATATGGACCAGATACGCAGAATCTTTCAGGAATGGGGAACCCCGGACATAGACCTCTTTGCAAGTCCGTGGAATGCCAAACTTCCCCGGTTCTGTTCCAGAAATCCGTGTCAGAGAGCTCAGGCCAACGACGCCTTTCTCCTGCATTGGGGTCAGGAATTCCTATATGCCTTTCCACCCATTCCTTTGATTCCCAAGACTCTGTTCAAACTCCAGAGAGATCACGGATCGATGATCCTCATAGCTCCACGCTGGCCACGCCAAGTGTGGTTCCCTCTACTTCTGCATCTCTCCCAGGTACCCTCTCTGGACCTGGGAGCTGCGCCAGACCTTCTGTCTCAGGAGGAGGGGACTTTGTGGCACCCAAACCCCCCAAGTCCCTACACCTCAGAGCTTGGTTACTGAAGGCCTAAGCCTTCATGACTTCAATCTTTCTCAACCAGTGAAAGATATCCTTCATGCCTCTAGGAAACCCTCCACGAGGCGTTCCTATGCTTTCAAATGGAAACGCTTTTCCATTTGGTGTGCTCAACAGGGTCTTGACCCTCTAGCACTTCCTTTGAATTCTCTACTAGACTATCTCCTGCATCTTTCTAATGCAGGCCTTAAGACGAATTCCGTAAGAGTCCATTTGAGTGCTATTGCAGCATCCTTAAAACCTATAAATGGACAACCTGTCTCCTCTCATCCGCTTGTTGCAAGGTTCATGAGAGGCCTGACTCTAACTAAGCCTCCCATCCGACCTCCTCCGGTAGCATGGGACTTGAACCTAGTTCTGGGTCAGCTTATGAAGCCACCTTTTGAACCGTTGGTTTCCACCTCCTTGAAATTTCTTTCCTGGAAGGTCCTTTTCCTTATTGCAGTCACTTCGGCTCGCCGCATCAGTGAACTACAGGCCTTAGTGGCTCATCCACCTTATACCAGGTTTCATCATGATAAGGTGGTCCTTAGGACGAATCCCCACTTTATGCCCAAAGTGGTCTCGTCTTTTCATCTTAATCAAGAGGTATATCTACCTGTCTTTTTTCCAGCTCCTCATGCATCCAGTGCAGAGAGGAACCTTCATACTTTAGATTGTAAAAGAGCTCTTGCCTTTTACTTCAACAGGACTCAGCCACATCGAAAGTCTTCCCAGCTTTTCGTGGCTTTTGATCCTTCTCATTTGGGACTTCCAGTCTCCAAACGTACACTTTCCAATTGGATTGCTCAGTGTATTTCCTTTGCTTACCAGAGTAAAAATATTTCTCTGGAAGGCCATGTCACAGCTCACAATGTGAGAGCCATGGCCACTTCTATGGCTCATCTTCACTCTGTATCCATAGATCAGATCTGTCGAGCCGCCACATGGGCCTCGGTTCATACCTTCACAGCCCATTACTGCTTGGACAAGGACTCCCGCCGGGATGCCTTGTTTGGTCAGGCTGTCCTCAAACACCTGTTCCATACTTGACCAACTCCTGCCCACCTTCCCAGGATGGATGCCTGAGATCCATACGAAGATGGCGAACCCTTGGAAGGGGATCTCCCAGGCATCTCAGCTAGGGAGTCCCCCATAAGTGAGGACTTATTCCTGCTTGTTCCTGGAGATAGCACAGTTACTTACCTGTAACAGGTGATCTCTGAGAACAGCAGGAATTAGTCCTCACAACCCACCCACCTCCCCTAGGAGTTGTATCTTCTATCTATCTATCTTCTTTTCCTCTCTCTATTGTCTCAGCTATAAACTCGAACTGAGGAGAGCTGGTCAGGAAGGCGGGAAGGCAGCGCGCATGTGCAGTGGGAGACCCCAAAAGCTTCCTTCCTGGGAAGCTGGGGAGCTTTCCCGCGCAGGCTCCGTCGGTTCCGACGTACCCATAAGTGAGGACTAATTCCTGCTGTTCCCAGAGATCACCTGTTACAGGTAAGTAACTGTGCTTTACAGGATCTTCTTCTGAGGATATGGGAATCACCTTTGAGGGTTCCCTTGCCTTCTACAGCCATGGACATTCTGTATCAGGTACCTCCCTCTCCAGGGTTTCAGAAAAACCAACTTCCACATCATTCTATGGTAGTGGAATCAGCATTGAGAAAGGTAAGAAGTAAGAAGAAGCATTCTTCTTGTCCTCCAGGTCGTGCATCTAAAGCACTTGATGCTTTTGGACGTCAAACCTTCCAAACTTCTATGCTGGCTTCAAGAATTATTTCATATATTTTCTATATGAGTCTGACACTTCAGGAGGTCACAGAGAAATTATCTCTCTTGTCTCCTTTTCTGTCAGATCCTAAAGCCTCTGACTATTCCTTGCTTCTTAATCATAGCAGGAATATCTCTTGGTTCCTTTCTCGTGCTTCTCTAGACTCTTTTGAGTCTGTCAGCAGATCCTCTGCTATTGCCATTGGAGCACGTCGTACAGCCTGGCTGCAAGCTTCTGACTTGAGCAGATGGTCACAACATACACTGGGTAATTCTCCTTGTACTGGAGAAAATCTCTTCAATAAAGAGGCTTTACGTCAGGTTGCTCATTGCTCCACTGACATTCCTAGTTCTGGAAACCGTCCTAAGCCTCCTTTTTCCCCAGGACGTAAGAAATGTCCTACCAAACCTTCTTTTCCTAAGAAAAGAAAGTTTCACCCTTCTCCTGCCCATCCTCCAGATGTACCCAAACAAGGGACATCTCCTCCTAGTCTGAAGTCTCCAGACTCTAAGCAGGCTAATTTTAGCCAGAAACCATAGGTTCCTGTATGTTGCAATTCTACAGTTAACTTCTTTTTACCAGAAGTTATTCTTCAAACTCTACACTTTTTTTTTCTTTTCAGTATATTCAGCTCTTAGGATTTTGTCCGTGGGTTACAGACTTCTCCCTTTCTTTTTATCATAAAGGGAGATTACAATTATCCCATGATAGTTCTGTCCCCACATGGACATTTTTTCCTTTAGCTGACTTATCCTATGGTACGTCACCTTCCAAACCCTTCTCTTCCAGGGTTTCCCCTGCTCGAGTTGGTACCATACTGAAACACTTCTCTTCTTTCCAGTGTAGATTTCTACTATCCTTCAATGCATGCTCTGAACAACTCATCAGACAGGGACGGGAATATCTCCGCTCCCTTTGTCTGTTTTCTCTCTGTTTTTCATACAGGAGAATCCCTTCTGTTCTTTTGTTCAGTTACTGTGCATGCAGAAGTTCCAGTGCTTACTTTAATGCTTCTTGCAAGCTACTTTCAACTATCTTGCATAATACTATTCACTGCAGGTTATCCTCTTTTAGCCATATCCTTACCTAGGATGTGGCAACACATCTGACTGCTGTCAGTTTTATCTCATAATTCTCCTGCACAATGCTCTCTGCAATCTTCAGAGAAGCTTTCTGCTATGGGCCCTTGCTGTAGAGCATTGAACTTTGTCTCTAAGGGTTTTCCATATAATAGTAAAAGCTTATATAGTCATTCCATGGCTATATAGTTTCTTATACCCTCTTGTCCCCTGTTGTGATACAGAAGACAAGCTTTTTTCTGCGTGAATGTCCAAGGAGTTCCCAATCTGGCAGGGATCTACCCCTTTTTTTCCTTACAGCTTGGCATTATCTTTTCTGCTCCATTTGGACAACGCATACTCTCTTACTGTACATGATACCCCTGAGTCCCTTGGCTGAGTCATCCAGGTGTCTTAGTCTATGCGTTCTTGTCCTTCGGACGTGTCAGAGTCCTCAAGTACTCCTGACGTGCTCTTACCAGACTGCTATTATCCTCTGTTTTTCACGCAACCATTCTGGTTATTCCACTGAAATACATTCCTGCACCACGGAAATAGATTCTCTATTTATCTTCAGGTGGTTTTCAACCCCTTATTAGATGAATCTTTTCCCATCACATTCCCCATGTGAATGTTCTTATGCGCTTCAGTTGCAGGCATGTATCCTCACTTATATTCATGTCTGTATATGTCCTATACATACATATTTTTTGTAATCTGTATGGGCATAAGCCATGCCCATCTATATCTATACCTCTATATCTATATCTATCTATCTATCTAGATATATATAGATATATCTATCTCTCTATATATATATATATATAGATAGATATAGATATATATCACACATATCTGGACATATATGCACATATATAGATATGTATGTATCTCCATATATATATATATATATATATATATATATATATATATATATATATATATATATGCCCTTTGGGAGACGTCCATAGGACACTATGTATTACCTACTATCTCCCTAACTGTCTGTGCTATAAGGTTTTTACCCTCTTAAGGGGTCCAGACAGTCAACTTGCCTATTCTCATACGGCTCAGTAACTGGGAGCAGTTATACACACAATTACTGCTGTGACGTCAACAGCTTCTATTTTTATTATAGATCTCCCTATCCATGAAGTATCAAACTTCATTGTCTTCCTATCTCTTACCAACTAGGAATGACAGTGTACATCTTCTGTATTTCTGAGTACACTTCTGTTCTCCTTGGGAATAGGGTTTTTTTTCCATACCCCCTCTTCCCTTCCGGACTGGGCTAATTCTCCAGATCGGTCAGTCTTCTTCTTTTAGTCCTCAATGTTAATAACTCTGTACCTAAAAGAGTTTTCAGCTTTTTCCCATAAAGCTTTCCATTGAAGACCTGCCGTTCTTCTCCTGCCCCAGTTGACACCTGGGTCACCTGCCCATTCCAGGTTTGGAACTTCATCCTCACTGCTGTGAAGTTACCTTGAAGATTCCGCTACTGCATCTACAGTACACTCCATCACAGTTCTACTTGCTACAATCCAGTAGGTAAGTTCTATATTGTACTGGTTCATTATATATTTTAATGATACTTGACATACATTCTAAAGACTCCTCTCTCCTGTAGTCTTTAGACCTGCGGTTCCTTGCAGCTCTTCTCTATTCAACTCCTACCCCCCATCCCTCAGGGGATGCCGGGGATCCAGGTTTGGGAAATGCCATCCTGTCCCAGGAATACGCATTTTATGGGATCTCCCCTGGCATCCACAGCTAGGGAGTCCCCATATGTGAAGACTCATTCCTGCTTGTTCCTGGAGATAGCACAGTTACTTACCTGTAACAGGTGATCTCTGGGAACAGCAGGAATTAGTCTTCACAACCCACCCACCTCCCCTAGGAGTTGTATCTATCTATCTCCTTTCCTCTTTCTCTCCTTCTGTCTCAGCTATGAAACTCAACTGAGGAGAGGCAGTGGGAAAGGCGGGAAGTCACCGCGCAGGCGCAAGGGATGCTCCCAAAAGCTTTCTGATTGGATGCTGGGGAGCATTCCCGTGCGGCTCTGTCGGTACCGACGTACCCATATGTGAAGACTAATTTCTGCTGTTCCCAGAGATCACCTGTTACAGGTAAGTAACTGTGCTTTCTGTGACCTGACAATTAGCGGATTCTCTGGTCTGGTCTGGCAGCCCAGCATCTTGAGGCGGGCATGCCTTTTCAGGTCCCAAGCCCCTTAAAGGTCCTCATCACGGATGCCTCCCTGCTCGGCTGGGGAGCCCACTGCAGAGATCTCTGCATTCAGGGCAACTGGTCACCAGACGAGAGCACCCAGCGGATCGAGCTCCAAGCCATACTCCTACCCCTGAAAGTCTTCTGTCACCACCTGCGCCACCAGCCAGTGCTGGTCCAGACGGACACCCAGGTGGCAATGTTCTGCGTGAACAAATAGGGGGGCACGGGGTCTCATACCCTTTGTCAGAAGGCACAGGTCCTCTGCTCATACGCAATACAATAGGGTATCCTCCTGCGGGCAGTGTACCTGCCAGGCCATGACAACCTGCTGGCCGACAGGCTCAGCAGAGTTCTCCAGCCACATGAGTGGCAGCTGGACCCCAGAGTAGCCAGTCGGCTTTTCCGACTCGGGGGAACCCATGATGGACCTGTTCTCCAGCCCGGACATCTTTCAGTTGCCCCGCTTCTGCTCCTGGCAGGCCCACCCCTCCAGGGTGGCAGTGGATGAGTTCCTGGTTTCATGGTTAGAGGGCCTCATGTATGCCTTCCCTCCAACACCGCTGATCGCCAAGACCTTGCTCAGGATTCTCCGTGACAGGGCCTCGCTCATCCTGATAGCTCCTCGGTGGTTCCCGCTGCTTCAACAGTTGACGGTGGAAACAACATCCCCCTGGAGTCTGCCCCGGGACTCCTGTCTCAGGAGGGAGCTCTCTTCTGCATCCCAACTTGGGGTCCCTGTTGCTGACTGCTTGGCTGCTGAGAGGATGACTCTGGCCCCTTTCAACCTCCCAGTTGAGGTGGAAGACATTCTGCTGGCCTGCTGCAAGGCCTCTTCTAAAAAGGCTTACACCCTTAAATGGTGCAGATTCTTGGTTTTGTTTGCCAAACACGGGGCTAAGTCCTTTTGACCGATGACACTGGTGTTACAGTACCTTCTCCACCTCTCTC
The DNA here is from genome assembly GCA_033557465.1 of Ichthyophis bannanicus. Taxonomy (NCBI): domain Eukaryota; kingdom Metazoa; phylum Chordata; class Amphibia; order Gymnophiona; family Ichthyophiidae; genus Ichthyophis; species Ichthyophis bannanicus. The sequence goes on along the minus strand of CM066031.1, from coordinate 1,553,107,762 downwards.
AATCTGGGCTCAATTCCAGCTTTGTCAGAGTGCACCTTAGTGCTCTGGTGACGCACCACCATCCGGTGGATGGCAAGCCCCTAATAATTTTTCAATTTAAGTATTTGTTGTTGGGAACATGTCTCTCTCGCAATTTGTGAGCTAGATATTTTCCCGGCCTATTTCTTCCAACAGTGTTCATGTTTTGTTTTAGTCATTTGAAAAGCCCATTCTTCCACCCTTTATTCATTCTAATTCCCTGTGTGTGTTTCATATTTGGTGTATTAAGGGCTTTCCTCCCCAAGGTTTATGTAAGACAGTTGGGGATTGCAACCGTTTTTTTAATTCTTCCCACTGCACCTTCTGCTTTTTCTTTCTAGTTGCTAAAGATATGAGGTAACCTCTTATCACCACCTTCATTCCAACCCAAACACTATCTCTAGGAACCTCACCTGTTATATTATTAACAAAGTATTCTTTAATAACTTCCTTGAGGCTCTGAACCCCCTCTGGATCAACTAAGTGTTTTGTTTAGTCTTCAGAATCTTAAACCTCCCATGTCCCTGCGTATGTCCGGGTCTACTATCACTAGCGCATGATCTTGACCATCTTATAGGTTCAATGTCCGCTTTTCTCAGTTGGTCCACTATTCTCCTTTCCACCCAGATCATGTCAGTTCTACTAAAGAGATTTGAGGTTGCGAGTAATAGGCATATTCTCTTCTTGTCCTGTTCATATGCCTCCATGCATCTATTACTCCTATTTTTGCCCTCAGTTTTCTTCATTTTCACCCTCCTTTCTCCCCCCCCCATGTATCTATTTTGGGATTTATATTAATATTAAAATCACCCCTAAGATCTAAAACTCCTTTCTGATGCTCATCTAGAAGAGACATTAGACCATCAAAAAAGCTACCTTGTGTAGTATTAGACATTATTTATGCATCCATCGTGAGGGTTTCACCATCAACTAGGCTGTTCCAAATTAGGTACCAGCCTGCACAGTCCCAGATTGTATTCTTTTCCTCGAGTATTAAATCCCTTAAACAATATTCCTACCCCTCCCTTTTTAGTGTTTTTCAGATTAATGGCCAAGTAGACCTTGTCAAAGGTCCCCATGTGGAGCTCCACCTCCTGAGACTTCTTCAAATCAGTCTGTTGAGTTAATATATCTGCTTTAACTCTTGTACCCTCCTGCACGAGCGCTCACCTTTTTTTTGCCAAGAATTGAGTCCGTGAGCATTTAGTGTTACTATCCTTAGTTCACGTCCCGTGACAGAGGTGTCTTGTTTCAGCTCTCCTGCCCCTTGGGATACTTTGTAACTTCCCCTGAGTCTGTTTCTCCGTCTCCTTCTTTCCCCTCTTGTCTGCTCCACCTTTCCCTCCCTAACTCCACCCCAACCCCATACCAGAGCCCCTCCTGCTCCTCCAAACTTTCAGAAGCAACGTCATCCATCCCAGCCTACCCTTGCTCCCTCCCACAGGCCACTCTGATCCTGTCCCCTTTTTCCCCCCATATCTCCAAATCGTCACAGTTTAAGGTAATATTACTTCTCCATCCATTGGTGCCCCCATATCCAATTCCACTCATACCACCCTTTTCTCACATACAGACATGCCCATTCTCCTTTTCTATTTTATTATATGTTTTCTTACACTCATAAATCAATTTTAAGCTTAATTCCTGAGCGGTCCTCCAGTTTAGTCCTCCACATCAGGGTAGTGCACCTCCTCCTGCAGCAAGGAGACTGGACCAATCAAATCCTTTCCCTATGGGGATGTATACTACTGGAGCTCCCATCAGCCCCCCAGTGTGTTCAGTCTCCTTGCAGCAGGAGGCGGTGTGAGCCTTTTGTGAGCTCACTTGGGCTTTAGGACTTCATAGTTTTTGCTTGTTTTCCTTTTATTTGCTCCTTGTAGTACCTTTTGTTTTCTTGCCAGTTTAGGAGTCTGTGTCTTTAAATTCCTGTAAAGGAGGGAGCTGAGCTTGTACGGGCCGTCGGCCTTCTGCTAGGCACCGGCACGTCGACTGCACTTCAGTAGCTGCTGATCTCCCCTTCAGGAAAGTTCGGAGGAGGAATCTGGCCACAATCACCTTCTCCTGGCTTGGGGGTAACTCCAGGGTGGGTGATGCCACGACTCGGAGGACCCCAGGTCGCTTAGCGCCCCGGTCGGTGTTCTCTCACACTACGGGGCCATTGCAGCTTGCTCTTTATTGGGCTCAGCTCCGTTGCTTTTCAATGTCCTGGCTTCGGGGTAAGTGTTATCTCAGCCAGTTTTTAAAGTGTCACCGGACTTCGGGTCGGCTGGATCACTGCGATTTGTTTTGTTTTCATTGATTTTATTTTTCTTTAGTTTTTGCGCCCTTTTTTCGGCTCTTCGGAGTGCCGGCGGCCATTTTCTTTTCGGTTCCCGCTTTTTTCTTCGGGGGCTGTGCTGTGGCGTGTTTGGAACGGAGCGTCCTGACTCAGAAGGCTCTGCTTCATTTGATTATTGTGTAGCAGCGAGTTGGGGTGTGTAAAAAAAAAAAGACAAACGTGTCCTTTGCAGCACGAGCTGGGCTCTGCAGTCCTGTGGCTAGTTTGGGGCTGTTTTCTTCTCGTGACAGCTCTGCACTATTGCGGTTCTTTTCCCATGTCCCGGCGGCCGCAGTGCGTGATTTGTGGGTCCCGCAAAGGCTCCGTCTCTGACGCGGGAGTTTGCAAGGGCTGTGCCTGCAATCTGCCAGAGCTACAGCAGCAAATGGAGTCCAGCGTTCCTTTGGATTCCGTGGTCCCTCCAGTTTCAAGTGAGGAGGAACTGGCTACAGGGACTCTCCTGCCTTCCCTTCCATCTACTCCATCTGCGCGAGGGAGTGCGCAGGCCTTGGGGCCTAGCGAGGTTGCCTGGGGGGATTTCTCTCCTGAGTTCGTGCTTCTTATGCACCAAGCTTTCCAGAGGGGCCGCTTGGGAAAAGGATCTGAGCCGTGCGCGGCTCCATTGGCTCCGCCGTCTCTCAGGGCAGAGGGGGCGAGAGTGGACATCCCTAAGGCGGCCAAGCGGCCTCGTGTTTCTGAAATGGAACTCCCTGATGTGCCATGGCAAGAGCCGGAATGGTCTGATGCGGAACCCGAAGACAGACTCGAGGATTTGGAGGAAGGGGAGATTCCGGAACCTGAGGAACAGGCTCGGATCATCTGCGTTTTTCGAAAAGAAGAACTGATTCCTTTAATTACCGAATCTTTGCAAGCCCTGAATTTGACTGTTGGGCGACCCGGGGAGGAAGAGGTTTTGGAAGATCCTCTCATTCAAGCGGTCCGAGATTCTCAAACAGTGTTTACGGTTCACAGAGTGGTTGATCAGATGATTCAAGCTGAGTGGGATCACCCTGATTCAGGCTTGAAGGGTATCAGAACGATGAATCGTCTCTACCCTCTGGCGGACAAGGATAAGGAGAAATTTTGTTTGCCACGGATTGACGCAGCGGTTTCGGCGGTAACCAAGAAGACTACGATTCCGGTTGAGAGCAGCGCGACCTTGAAGGATATCCAAGATAGAAAGGTGAATGCTTTGTTGAAGCAGGCCTTTGAGACTAATGCCTTGGCCTTACAGACCTCTATTTGTGGGGCCTGGGTTTCTAGGGCATGTTTGAGATGGGCTCAACATTTGCGACAGGACTCCCGTCTGGACCAACAAGGGTTGTTGGAAGTTGCCTGCTTAGAATAGGGGTCCGCATATTTGGCGGATGTTCACTATGACTTGATCCGGACTTTGGCCAACAGCATGGCGTCTGTCGTGGCGGCGCGCAGATCTATTTGGCTTCGCAATTGGGCTGCTGATGGCTCCTCTAAAGCGCGCCTCAGCAAGCTCCCCTTTGCAAGCTCCCCTTTAAAGGCAAGCTTTTGTTCAGGGACGACCTGGATAAGTTGGTCAAGGACCTCGGTGAATCTAAAGGCGGGAGGCTGCCGGAGGATAAGCCCCGACAGAATAGGAGTGTGTCCTCGGCTAGAGGTCCGTTTCGGGACTTTCGCCGGTTCCGGTCGTCCAGGCTTGGGGGGTTCCAGCGCGGACGACTGGCAAATAGATCCTCGGGTTTTCGAGGGTTTCGAGGAGCGGATAGAGGGTTCTCGACTGCCTCCTCTTCGTCGTCCTCTTCCTTTAGTCGCAAGCCGCAATGAGGCGAGTCCAGGTGGACGCGATGTGCACAGCTTCGGCTCCCTCGTTTGGGGAAGGAGTCGAGTTATTGGGGGAGGGGTATCATTGCTGTTCTCCATACATATTATTCGTTTTAAGTTTGCTTGTTAACAGTTCACAGGGGGGCTGATGGGAGCTCCAGTAGTATACATCCCCATAGGGAAAGGATTTGATTGGTCCAGTCTCCTTGCTGCAGGAGGAGGTGCACTACCCTGATGTGGAGGACTAAACTGGACCCTCCAGGAACTACAATTACCAGGTAAGTGTAATTTCTATTTACTGCACTTAATGTCGTCTTCTCACCAATGAGGTTGTCATCTCTCTCGGCATAGTGATATTATTAATATGGTCCATTCTCTATCTCAGTTAGTGTTTGGTCAGCCATCTGTTGTCTTTTTCAGTCCTCCCCTTTTGGATTTGTTCTCTCTCTGGTCCACTTGTTGCCACTTCTTCATTGTTTCTTGTCCGGTCACACTGGTTTGCTCAGGTTCCGATATTCGGTTGATCCCTGCCTCTTTCATTGCTGCTCCAAGTTCTTTTAGCATAAGGGCTCTGTGAGTTATTCCGTTGACAGTGAAGGCAATCCCCTTTGGATACAGCCATTTATATCTGGTATTGTCCTCATGCAGTCTAGTTGTATAGGCACTACAGAGTTTCCGTCTTTGAAGGGTAGCCGTGGCAAGATCACTATTTTATTTCCTTGCCAATCAAATCTGCCTATATTTCTCAATCTGGGTTGCAATTTTTTCTTTTATAGCGAAATCGTGGACACAGATAACAATGTCCCTTGGTTGATTATTGTGTCTCGGCCCAAGCGTTCTATGTGCTCTGTCCAATTATATTTCCAATGTAGAGTCCTCATCACCTGCTCCCGTCAACATGTTTTTGCAGATTTATTTTGCAATTTGATAAGTCATGATAGGCCTCTCCTTCAAGCACTACTTTTATCAGTAAATTGTAGTGTTGCGTTCTATTTTCTAGATCCTCTATTTTTAATGCCATGGCTTCCTTTTCCTCTTTATAATCTAGCACCTTAGCTCCAAGGTTCTCCACTTTTTTTGTTCTAAGTCCTCCATTTGCCCTTCTGCCTCCATTATCCGTTGTCCCACCTCGTTTAGCTCTGGCCAGAGCTCTGTTAGCACCTCCTCCGTCCTGCACTTTCTGTATGCAGTTCCATAAACCACAAATGGAGCTCCTCTCTCTTGATATGGATACAAGTGCCCCAGCACCCACTTGCATCTCCTTCACACTCTGCTCATTAGCTGTTTCCCGCTCCGTCAGGGGGTCCTCGCCATCTTGTCCTTGTCCTTCTGCTCACCTCTCACATTTGCAGAGACAAATTCTTGCAAGTTAGCTGTTTTATTGCAGGTAGTGGTCATCATTAACCTCGATATGATCTCTGGCACCTTTGACTCTCAGTGGGGATGGTTTTTGCTCTTAAGTATCGTGGTTTTACACCTTAAAACTGGCTGTTTCAGGTGAGCTGATCTCCTAGCTGTCCAAGCCAGGTGGGTTATGTCACTTCCTCTCCTTATTTGCCCTTTCTAAGAAGGCCGTTTCCATTCAGCCTGTGCCTTCCTGCTTGCCTGAGGTGACTTCTCCACTTCATGAGAATCGTGTGGTCTGCCAGCCCTTTTTCTTTAAGGAGCAGTGTTGGGGGGAAGAATTAAGGTTCTTTGCCACGTGGATGTCAGGAGAGTTCTTCTATACATGGAGCTTACGAATTCCCTTCGTGAGTCTGACCATCTTTTGTGCTGTTTGCTGGCCTGCAAAAGGGTGACATGGTGGCCAAGTCTGCTTTAGGGTGCTAGATTAAGGAGGCCATTGCCTTGGCATATCTGTTGCAGAACCATTCAGTTCTGGAGGGTTTGCATACCCGTTCTACTCGAGCCCAAGCATTGTCCTTGGTAGCTCCTGCAGATATCTGTCAGGCAGCAACATGGGCATCAGTTTTCCTCTTTTGTCAAACATTACCATTTGGATGTCCGTGCGTGGGTGGACACGGCCATTGGCTCTGGAGTTTTGCGAGTTACTGCGACTTCTTCCTGCCCATTGGAATTGTAGCTTTGGTACATCCCACTTGTCTGGACTGGTCTAGCAGGACGATATGGAAAGTGACATTTTACTTACTAGTTAATGTTCTTTCCTTGAGTCCTGCTAGACCAGTACAGGGCCTGCCCCTGAAACTGTATTTGCTTTGTTCTCTGCTGCAGTTGCCTTGGATTCTCTATGATTTTTATACTTGGCTTTGCAGGTTCATCTTCTATGGACAGCTTTCTGTTTATGCTTTACTTTACATAGTTCTCTACTGTTGCCTGCTCCTTGTTGCCCACGATTAAGGTTGTGTGTGAATTACCATGTTTCTCCTACATGCTTTGGGATGGATACTGAAGGGACTTCTGCTGGCTGAGGCGAAATAGAGGCATGGAGGTGATGATGTATGTTTGTTTATTTATTTAATGTCTCTTCTATACCGCGCTATTTAATATCAGTGTGGTTTACATACAACAGTATCTTATACAGAGCAGCCAGAGCTGCTCGGTATTTACAGAGAACAGGTACTATAACTTGGACATTGCTGGGGTAACTATTTACAGAGTATATATAATCTTTACAGTGTGTGAGAGTATATACAAGCTGCTATTTACAAGGGGTGCGTAATCAAGGCTGGTGCCGCTTCAACCAGGGTAGGGGTATATACATGCTCTAATAGAAGTAAGCATAGTTGATGCTGGCGCCAATGGACGTGGATGCCTCATCGCATGCTGTATGTGTTAATGTGGCGTGCCTGGTGCTGGGGGGTGGCTGTTTGTGCGCTAGTGTTTGAGGAAGAGGTGATGCTTCAAAAGGCGGTCTTCCTTTTTTCCATTGGTTCTTTATCGCCACCAATCTGCTGGTAGGTGACAACCCACTTGTCTGGACTGGTCTAGCAGACTCAAGGAAAGGACATTAACTGGTAAGTAAAATGTCACCTTTTGTTTATAGGTTTTCCTATTTTGGGATAAATATTATAGGAAGTTTTGCTGCAAGGAATGTGGGAGGCAGAAGGTCTAAGCTTCTCGCATTTATCTGAAAAAATATATAGCACAAGAAGTGAAAATTCAGCCATAGCTCTTTGCATCTTAGGTATCCCAACTTGAAGTCTGTACGGGAGCTCATTTACAAGCGTGGTTACCTCAAAATCAAGAAGCAGCGTATTCCCTTGACTGACAATGTCCTGATAGAGAGTCACCTTGGTGAGTGTACCTTGGCATTTTTGATCCACTTGCATAGTCGAACAAGATATTAGTGAAATTTTACAGATGGCTGTTCTCTTCTGATGTTGATTATAATTTAATCTATTTAGCTAATAGGTTATCAGAAAATAATTTTAAGAAACATCCATTTTTTCTTCTGGAACAATTTCAGTTACTTGAGCTATTTTGCATTTACTTCTAGCTCCTTGAGGTTGACATTCTGGTACCAGAAGTCAGATCTTCAGCCAGTAATACAGTTTGTAAACCAGTGCTTGACAAATCTTGGGTGCCAGGTCGCCATGGCGACTATAATAAATATTGGTGCCTGGGATTTTATTGCACCCACTCCCCTAGCCATCGTCTGATATGTCTTACTCTTCCTGAAGTGTTAACTACTCTATTGCGATCTGCTCTGCATGTAGCTTGAGCCACAGAATACAGGATGTTTGCTGATCTTGCGGTTTCAAATCTGTCAATCAGCAAACTTTGTGTACCTCATGGCTCAGGCTACATTTAGAGCTGATCGCGGTGGAGCAGCCAACAAAGCGTCAGGAAGGGTAAGATATATAGGATGATGGCTGGGGGGGGCAGTAAAAAAAAAAAAAAAACCACATTGGGTGGTGGGTTGGGGGAATCTTTGTTTTGGGGGAAGAGACTAGGATGATGGTGGGGGGGTGCTATGGGAGAATTTTTTTTTTTTTTTTTTTTGCTTTACATATTACCAGGCTATAGTAACACAGTATATGACGACAGATAAAGACCAGTATGGTCCATCTAGTCTGCCCAGTAAGGTGGTAAGAGTGGTTGTAACTGCTGCTCCGTGCAAGTCGCTCTCCTCCCCCCACCCCCCATGGTGATATGTAAAGCAAAGAAGGAACTTGCCTTTAGTACAGCTGACACCATAATTGCTGGTGTTGGTGGGAGGGGCAGAAGGGTCACTGCCTTCTGTTGGCACTGTCTAATAGCATGTTAAGGGCATGATCTATTATGCTTTCTTTTCCCACAGAAAATGGGAAAACATTAAATCAGGCTCTTACGAAAGGAACTGCCATACACCTTTTGGGGCATGGGGGCACTGTGACAAAGGTCTCAGCAGCCGGCTCAGAAATGTTTAAGTTGGCTCCTAGATTCCAAGAAAATTTATTGGCCTGTTGTAAACGACTGGTACTGTGTTCTTCTGCCAGCAGATGATGGAGACCGAGAAACAACTAAAAGCTCCCAGTGACGACATCACTGGTACTTATGTAGCTAGGGACGAACTTCGGTATTCTGTCTCTAGCAAATGGTGGTTGCTGGACTGGTGCAGCTTGGAATGTGATTTGGGGGGGGGGGAGGTTTGTAGCTCCTGGGCAACCCTCCTCAAGGGCACCTTCCCATGGAACTAGCCAGCGCACATCTCCAGATGGATGCGATCCATGTCAGTATTCCTGACCAGTTGAGCACCTAGGCTTCAGCTTTTTTTCTTTTCCTTTCCTTTCTTCCTGCCCTCCTCCTGACTGCCTTTTTTAATTTGAGAAAAAAATTAATAAAGACAGTATCGACATCTCTTCAGTAAAAAGAGGGGTTTTGGTGTATTGCACAACTTGGAGTCCAGCACAGTTGTTTTTTGCACTGTTGGTGGTGGGGGGCAAGTCTTCAGCAGTGCCTGTATTCTTGCCTTTGCCCTCATGCCAATGCATGTCTTTACTGGGGGGACTCTGCCTTACTGTGACACTGATCCCATGACCTGTGATGCTGTCTGGAGGGAGAGCAGTTTCACACCATGGGGGGGGGGGGGGGAACTCTTTATACGGGTGTTGATGGGGGGGCCCTCTGTGGCTGTGGGAGTCATAGTTCTGACCAACATTTTTGCTCCAGGTCCAGTTACTGCCACGGCTGCCTGGAAAAGCCAACATTTTTACCACAGTCACACACAAGTTTGGGCCCTCCCTTGCGGCTAGGCTGCTCTTCCATAGAGATGCCACTTGAGGGGCCTCGTGTTTTCTGGGCCGGTATGCAGCATTGGGACAGGTTTTATAGAGACCCTTTGTGGGTGAGGTGCATCAGATCCTAGGGGGGTGGGAGGTATCTGTGGCAGATGCCACAGTTCCCACGAAGGCACAGTCATTTCAGACTTTATCTTCCTCGAGTGCAGAGGCTGCAGCTAGTGCCGGAACGGCTGCCATTACCTCAGAACATGCAGCCTGCAGCCCCAGTCAGTACCCCCCTCCCCCGCCGTGTCTCCTATCCAAGGCACAGTTGGGGAAGGAAAGGGAGCTAATGGCAGTTGGGGGGGGGGGGGGTAACACCAGCATCCCATGACACTGGGCCCTTTTCTCCAGAGGTTTCCAACTTCTTTCCAATAAGCATTTCTATTTTGGCAGGTGTGATGTAGAGACCCCTACAGAGCCCATGGAAATAGAGAGAAAGGAAGATTCCACCTTTAAAACTGACAGGCAGCTAGAACACATGGCTCACTGTTTACAAAGAAAAGGTAAACAGAGAAAGTCAGGAGCTGAACTGACACGCCCAAACTCTGACGCAGCAGCAAGCTTAGAGCTTGATCAATCACACCTGTTCAGGTTGAGGGCAGAGCCAAGCCCAGGGGAACAGAATTATAAAACCCCGTCATTAGCTCCCAGGAGCAGATTAAGATTTAGATTTGGAACTGGAGGAGAAGGAGAAGCAGGCTCGAGAACAAGCTGGAGGGGTAATTGCAGTTCGGACTGCAGTTGGAGCCGTGGCAGCAGAGAAAGAGGAGTCCTGGACAGCAAAGACAGGAGAGAGGAGAAAACTCCTGTAAGACGTGCTGGGAGAGGCTCAGAAGCTCTAGAGAGTTGGATACCGGGTAAAGAAAGTACCTACAGGTCTGGGAGAAAAGCCAGCAGACCAGGAGGAGGGAAGGCACGCCCTGTGACCAGGAATTGGCTTGAACGGAGAGAGCAGGGAACCCTTCAGTCAGAAGGAAGTCTTCACAGTTTGCACAGGTGGGAGCCCAGCACAAAAGCATTCCCTTATAACTGCCAAGGATTAGAGGAGAGCCAAAGAAGAAACTCCAGGGCAACAGGTATTTTAAACCCTTACTGTTTTGAGGTGTGTAAAGGGAAAACACCTGAGCTTATAGAGGGAAGTTATCTGAAACCCCATAGTAGCAGTTTGCATACAAACGCTGTTAGTCCTGAGACAGAGGATATGCAAATAAACTCTAATGTTGATGACGTAGCAGATATGCAGATGATTGCACGCTTTGTTTGGCTGACAACATTGAGTCACTGTGTTAAACCTTGAAGTAAAAATGCTGAGACACAGCAAAGAAAAAGGAACTGTTTTGCTTTGCTACGAGAAGCTGTTTGTACTTGCAACGAGCACTGCATGTGTTTGAACCAGAGAGTGAAGAAGCAATTACCTTAGTTATTGTATATAATCCTCATGCTAAACTCCTGGAAACTGTCCTATTTTTGTTCTGCACCAAAGTTCTATTTGTGAGGGGAATAAATCCTTGTCATTTTACCTTAAACACTCGGACTACAATTGCTTCTTTATCAGAGAGCTTTAAAAAGGGACTACAATTCCCAAGAGGCCTTGCAAAAGCCACAGCTGTAGTTTCACTTTCTGCATAGTGAAATTATCATGGCAGACCAACCCTCTGCTCCCTAAGCGGAGGGCTGGCCACGTGGTGACACAGGGCAGTGCTGGCCCTGCTCAGAATCGTTCCCAGAGGCCAGGGAATTCCTCTGCTCAACTAGAGTAGGGAGTCATTGCTCAATGCTACTAAGGAACCTGGCCCAATTCTGCAGCAGAAACAAGTTCATCACTAGGAACTGTCACTCTTGAGACCGCTCCAATAGCCCATTCCCTCTGACCAGGACAGTGATTCAGATGATATCTGCAAACTCTCACCTCTGGATGAAGAGCAGGAAGATTCACTGATAGTCCACTTCTTCAGGAGAGATAAATTGGGGCTTTGATCTCTCAGGTTGCTGCTTCACTTCTGCTATCTAATGAGCCCACCAAGGGCCCTCCAGAGCCTTTCCATTTCCTTAACATTATGGTGCCGAGTAGGATTCTCTGGACACCCCTCTGAAGAGGTCAAGGTTATGGGCAAGCTTTTCACACTGCCTCAGGCCGATGTGGTCAAGTGGCTGTGTTTTCCAAAAGTGGATGCGCACATGGTGGCAGGCACTAAGTGTGACTTAACCAAGGCCACAAGGAGTGCCAGTGGAATCCCTGATCACTAGGCTGCTACTCCACTCCAAGCTTTGAGTTGTTTCTCTGTTTCCATCATCTGCTGGCAGAGGGACGCAACCTACTGGTCTAGCAGGACATCAGGAAATGAAATTTATTGGGCAAGTAAAATTTCACCTTGCAAACACTTGTCACTGTGAGCAGCACAGATCATAGGTTGTCAGCACAATAAAAAATAGACAACATAACATATGTAGACAGAACAAAGTCTGTGGTAAGAAAAGACAGTCAACAAAGGCACCAAAACCCACAGAACAGTAGGACCAAAAGGAGTGCTCAGGTAACACAGGACTCCATGGAAAATCATAAAAGAGTTTATTATAGAGTGTTTATTTTTAAATCTAGGTCCAGTGCCCCCGCGGACCTCTATAAACAGTCACAATTATTAAAAAATGATAGATAATGTAAATGATGAAAAACATGCACAAATATATTAAGGGTATAAAACATATAACATTATATATATAATGGATTAAAAAACATGTCAAAGTATAAGGGGTTAATATATGATTGAACTGTTTATCTTTTATATGTAAGGATAATAAATACACCAGTAACCAAAAGGGCAGTGCGATAATCATTTCAAAATAAATAAACAATACAGTGTGATAAACCTGGTATAAAATAGTAAATAATGAATGTCGAAAATACTTAAAAGGAATTGAAATGCTAGGTGGTTAAAAAAACAAACAAATCCTATAAATAAATAAATACGTAGTACCTAATAAGAACCATGCCTAATGATAGTAATCCAAGAGACATTGGCCCCTACCAGTTACAGAGTGTTTTGACTCCTAGTAAGTAGTATGGACACTTAGTGTCACAGAGAAGCCAAAAAGACAATGCTGCTGGGGGGGGGGGGGGGGTAGAAAAGAAAAGTGAATTCAAGGGTAAGCCATATGAGACAAAGTATAGACATATCAATATGTGAACAATCAATAAAATTAATCCCAACATTAATTCCAACCCATATCATAGTTAGACGCTCCCAATGAACAGGATAAATAAAGTGCATCGTGGGTAGGTGCCCTTGGTGGGATTGAGCCAAAAACATTTTTATAAAAGTATATACTTGTGACATCTGCACAGAAATCTAAAAGCATGTGTAAAAACAAATACAAAAATCAAACCAACAGGCTATGATCGTCATAGTTAAAAATACGCGTGTGTGTGTATGTATAAAGTGACTGTTAATAATAAAAAAGCCATATGGGAATATTAGAGGGTTATATCAAAATAGATATATAGTAAACAAAGATAATACTGTATATCTCTGTAAACATCACAACCTGACTGTGCAGTAAGAAGCAGTTACAAAACAAAATAAAAAAACAGAACCGTAAACTATAAAAGTATATTGCCCCTTAGTAAGTAGTCCTCAGTAGGTGTCTCTTGGATTACTATTATTAGCATGGTTCTTATTAGAGTTTTAGGAACAAGCAGGAATGTAGCCTTCACATATGGGCGATGTCGATACCAACGGAGCCCACGCAGGAACGCTCCCCAGCGTCCATTAGGAAAGCTTTTGGGAACATCCCACTGCGCCTGCGCAACTGTCTTCCTGCCTTCCCAACTCTCTCTCTTCAGTTCTTCGTTTTCCGTGAAGCTAGCAGGAAGCAAATCCTGTCGCCGCAGAAAAACCTTTTGTGGATAGCGCCTCTGTCTTCCTGTCGACATCGGCACCATTGAAGACATCGCCGGTTCCCTCATTCTTTTCTTCTCTTATTCCTTAACGTCCCTCCAGTCTAGTCCCAAACCTTGGAGTTGTGCACCTCTCACAGCAGCTTGGAGACTGAGAAACGTCATCTCTTTTCTGATGACACCAGATCCTCTGATCAGTTGTCTCAGTCTCCAAGCAGCTGAAGGATCTGTGAGCCGGAAGGTCCAGGCTCACTTGAGGGACAATTAAGGTTCCTAGAGTAGTTTAGCTAGGGTTCTATTTTAAAATAATTTTTTCAGTTATAATTTGGTGTATTTGAATCAGATAGGGGAGCCGGTGCTGAGGTGTTTTTATCCTCCTCCTCCCCCCCCCCCTACTTCTTCATTTCTATGCTGCCTTTACTGCCTGCACTAGTCAGCTTGCTCGAAGCGGAGACTTCTGACTGCTGAGCCCGGTGGGGGGAAGAGCCGGTAGAGTCGGGTCTCTAGCGCATACAGAAGTGGTGCCTGTCAGCGCTCAGAGCCCGACATTGGAGACGCGGCCACTGCGAGTAGTGCAGGAGAGCTCCTGAGCAGTTTTCTCTGTGCTGTGGCCGGACGGGCGGCACCGGAGCTCAATGCAGCGTCGGCTGGCCTTCTGGAGCATGGGCTTTCAGGTAAGGGGGCTTCCTTTCCTGTCCTCCTTTCTGGCTGGCGCCAGGCAGGAGATTGAGCGGAGGAGGCAGCACCGGTCGTGTCAGGCAGGCCTTGGTGCGCTGCGCGGGAAAACCGCCGCTCTGCATTTGCAGCCGGCAGCAGCTTTATTTCGCCCGGGGCATTTTGTTTTTCAACGGGGGTTATTGAGCCAGGGGAGCTTCGTTTGCAGAGAATTTCAGTAGCCAGCTGCCGGACCCGTCCTGGAGCGGCGTCTTTAAGAAAAAAAAAGAAACCCCAAATAATTAACTGTTTAGGTTATATTGAGTTTTGGGTAGGTGATTAAAGGAGAACTTCAGGTGGAGTTTGTTTCTTCACGGATGCCGTCTAGGCCTCATTGTCTGCTCTGCGGATCAAAGAGAGGAACCCTGTCTGAAGCAGGCATCTGTAAAAGGTGTTTGCACGAGGCCGCGGCTATGGAACACACTTTGGAGGACGGGGCGAAAGGACAAGAGGTCCAGGTAGCCTCGCAGGAGCAGCCTGTCCTGGAGCAGGTGGCGCAGGAGCCCATGGTCGGGCCGTCGTCAGCCCCGGATCTCCCAGCCCAGCAAGAGCCTTTGCCGGGGGGCTTATCAGTGATTTTTTTTTCACCGCAGTTTGTGACCCTGATACAAAATGCCTGGGGGGGGGGGGGGCACCGGAAAGGCTTGGTACCGGACCCTGCAGAAGGGGACCAGGGGAGTAAGAGACCTGTTTCGCCCTTGAGTGCAGAGGGGTCAAAGTTCTCGGCAAAGAAGGCCAGGATGGATAAGGAGCTGGGGGAAATGGAGGTGGACTCGGAAGGTCTTCACTCGGATGAGGGTGACCGCGAGTTGGACTTGGACGATGACCTAGAGGAAGGAGAGATCGCAGATAGGGAGGATCAGGCTAGGGTCGTCCGAGTGTTTAGGAGATAAGAGCTGCCGGCCCTCATAGCAAAGGCATTGAAGGCATTGAACATGCCGGCGCCGGGTCTGCCTGAGGATGCTACCCTGGAAGATCCTTTATTACAGGTCTTACGGAAGACTCGGAGGGCGTTTCCGGTACACAGAGTGATTCGGGAGATGATACAGGAAGAATGGGATAACCCAGAGGCGTCTCTTAAGGGGTCCAGAGTGATGGGCCGACT
The DNA here is from genome assembly GCA_033557465.1 of Ichthyophis bannanicus. NCBI lineage: Eukaryota > Metazoa > Chordata > Amphibia > Gymnophiona > Ichthyophiidae > Ichthyophis > Ichthyophis bannanicus. The sequence goes on along the minus strand of CM066031.1, from coordinate 1,553,092,691 downwards.
TTACCCATTAGTGGAGCAAGATCGGGAAGTGTTTAAGTCTCCCAGAGTGGATGCAGCGGTGTTGGCAGTGACAAAGAAGACCACGATTCCGGTGGAAGGCAGTGCGGCACTCAAGGACGTCCAAGATAGGAAGCTGGATTCCTTGTTGGGGCAGAATTTTGATGTCAGTGCTCTGTCTGTGCACGCAGCGATCTGTGGTGCTTGGGTGGCAAGAGCCTGTCTCCGCTGGTCGCAGCAAGTGTCGGGCAGCGGTGAGGGGGATGGTACGGGGAATCGGCCAGACTGGAGTCTGGGACGGCTTACCTCGCCGATATCCATTACAATCTCATTCGGGCACTTTCTAAGAATATGGCTTCTGCTGTTGCGGCTTGGCGTTATCTCTGGCTCCGCAATTGGGTGGCAGATGCTTCTTCCAAAGCTAGGCTTAGTAAACAGCCATTTTGGGGGAAGCTGCTCTTTGGAGAAGATCTAGATAAATTTGTGAAGGAACTCGGCGAGTCTAAAGGAGGTAGGCTTCCGGAAGATAAGCAGAAGCCCAGCCGATCAGTTCTGCCTGCCAAAGGGCAGCAGAGGGATTTTCGTAAATTCCGGAGTCCTAGGTTTGGTCAGGCGCAGAGAGGATGTTTTCCCTACAGGAACCAGGGGTTTTGTGGATTTCAGGGGGCAGGGAGGGGCTTTGGGGCCTCTACCTCGTCCTCCTCTAATCTGCGCAAATCTCAATGAAGGTTGGAGGGCTCAGGCTTTGGTGCCCGTAGGGGGTCGGCTATGGGATTTTTACGAGGCCCGGGCCGAAATTACGTCCGACCAATGGGTATTGGAGGTCGTTCGGGAGGGTTATGCCCTGGAATTGCGACGTCCAGTAAGAGACCTGTTTGTGTGCTCTCCGTGCAAGGCGCCAGTCAAGTGTGCTGCTGTCAGGGAGACGGTAGAAAAGCTACTTGAACTCCGGGCGGTGGTGCGAGTGCCCCCACTCCAATGCGGTTTAGGTCGGTACTCCATTTATTTCGTGGTCCCAAAGAAGGAAGGGACCTTTTGTCCAATTCTAGACCTCAAAGGGGTAAATCGCTGTCTTCGGGTGTCTCACTTTCGCATGGAGACTCTGCGGTCTGTCATTGTGGCAGTCAGGAAAGGGGAGTTTCTTACGTCCTTATATCTGTCAGAAGTCTACTTGCATATTCCAATCCGGGAAGAGCATCAAACGTTTCTCAGGTTTGCGGTGTCCCTAGGGCATTTTCAGTTCCAAGCGTTACCTTTTCGGTCTGGCTACGGTGCCACGAATGTTCACGAAGGTAATGGTGATGGTAGCGGCGGTGCTGAGAAAGGAGGGGGTGTTCTAGTACATTACTTGGACGATTGGTTAATCCAGGCAAAGTCAAAATCCAAAAGCGAGGCAGCCACAGGCAAGGTGATGGCTTTCTTGCAGAATCTCAGCTGGGTAGTCAACATGGCAAAGAGCGAATTGACTTTGACGCAGGAGCTGGAGTACTTGGGGGCTCGGTTCGATACAAGGAAAGGGAGAGTCTTCCTACCACAACTGAGAGCGAAAGGGTTACGCCATCTGGTGTGGGAATTTCTGCGCAGGCCGGCCCCCACGGTGTGGCATTACTTGCAGTTGCTCGGAACCATGGCAGCCACGCTGGAGCTGGTACCGTGGGCAAGGGCTCACATGAGGGCATTACTCAGGCGGTGGTCTCACGAGGAGGTTGCCGTGCTTGCCGGAAACAAGGCGGGCCCTGCAGTGGTGGTTACGCCTCGGCTGTCTGGCAAAGGGGATGCCGTTGGAAACTCCGGATTGGAAGCCCTTAACGACGGATGCCAGTCTCTCCTGCTGGGGAGCTCATTTCCAGGGACGGCTCGCACAGGGTCAGTGGTCCAAAGAGGAATGAACCTGGTCAATCAACCGGTTGGAATTGAGGGCGGTAACGCTAGCGCTAGCACAGTTTCAGCCATGCCTACAGAAGGATGTGGTGCGAGTGTTCTCGGACAATGCGACTGCAGTGGCCTACATCAATCGACAAGGAGGAACCAGCAGTGCTCCGCTAGAAGCAGAGGCCAAGCAGTTGTTCGAGTGGGCCGAGGAAAATCTGCTGGCATTGTCGGCCGCGCATGTGTTGGGGGTGGACAATGTGCAGGCCGATTTTCTGAGTTGGATGAAGGTGGACCCGGGGGAATGGGGTCTTCATCCGGAAGTGTTCGAAATGTTGGTGTGCCGTTGGGGGGGCGCCAGTAATGGATCTCATGGCAACCTTTCACTCGGCCAAAGCAAATCGGTTTTTCAGCAGACGGAGAGAGAGGATGTCGGAAGGGCTGGATGCTTTCATACAAGTGTGGCCAGCAGAGCAACTGCTGTACGTGTTTCCACCGTGGGTGTTAATCGGTCGAGTAGTACAACGCATCGAGTAGCACAGGGGACCCGTTGTTCTCATAGCGCTGGATTGGCCTCGGAGGCCGTGGTATGTGGATCTCATGCGGCTAGTAGTGGACGAGCCTTGGAGGTTGCCTTGTCCAGATCTGTTGGCCCAGGGTCCGCTATTCATGCCTCAGGTGGATCGATTCTCGCTTACCGCTTGGCTTTTGAGAGGGCTAGGCTGAAGAAGAGGGGTTACTCTGCATCGGTAATCTCCACTTTGTTGAGGGCGAGGAAACGCTCTACATCTCCAGCTTATGTCCGCGTCTGGCTGTTGTTTGAGGCTTGGTGTGTGGATAGGCAGGGTGAGGCGCTAAGGGCGTCTCTGCCGCAAGTGTTGGCATTCTTGCAAGATGCTTTGGAGAAAGGATTGGGCGGCTACCTTACAAGTGCAGGTGGCGGCGTTATCTTGTTTAGGGGTAAGATCGGAGGACAGCAAATAGGGGGTCATCCAGACATTAAATGATTTTTGCGGGCAGTGTCGTTGCTGAGGCCGGCGCGCAGGCAGGTAGTGCCCAGTTGGAGTCTTCCCTTAGTTTTGCAGGCTTTGTAGAAGGAGCCGTTTGAGCCCTTATCCAGGGCCTCCTTGAAGGACCTTACCCTTAAAGTAGTGTTTCTCGTAGCTATTTGTTCGGTTCGCAGAATCTCCGAGTTGCAGGCCTTATCTTGTAGGAAGCCTTTTCTGTGTTTTTCGGATTCTAAAGTGGTGTTAAGACCGGTGCCGTCCTTTTTTGCCCAAAGTAGTCTCGGCGTTCCATGTTAATCCAGTTATTTCTTTACTGGTATTTACAGAAAGTCAGGGAGGTTCCCTCGCGGAGAAGTTACATCTGTTGGATGTTCGTTGGGCGTTGAAGAAATATCTTCGAAGGACGGAGAGTTTCCGCAAATCGGATAGGCTATTTGTCTTGTTTGGTGGACCTAGGAAAGGAGAGGCGACATCGAAAGCCTCCATTGCCAGGTGGATTAAGGGGGCCACAGCGTCTGTGTATATCCTAAACGGAAAGGCGGTGCCAGAAGGGCTGAGAGCTCATTCCACTAGAGCTCAAGCGGCTTCTTGGGCGGAGTTTCAGTATGTCCCGGCATTGGACATTTGTAAGGCCGCCACCTGGTCCTCATTAAACTCCTTTGTTCGGCATTATCGTCTGGATGTTCAGGCGCAGAGGGACACCAGTGTTGGATCAGCGGTGCTTCAGGCTGGTGTCTCAGATCCCTCCCGTTGATTTGCTGTACTGCTCTGGTACATACTCCAAGGTTCGGGATTAGACTGGAGGGACGTTAAGGAAGGGTAAATTAGACTTACTTGCTAATTGTTGTTCGTTAATGAACTCCAGTCTAGTCCCGTATCCCACCCTGGTCGCCTGTCTGTATTATAGTGCCTGAAGAAGAAAAGCGCTGATGACAGGTAAGAAGTCAGGGGTTAATACACGTGCTATCTTTTCTCGTTCATCTGTGGTCATGCAAAGGTTGAGAAGATACCTCAGGGCCAGCAATAGTTGCTGTGATTAAGTCCGGGAGAGGGCTAGGATGGGCGGTTGAAGTCCCCTTCGGATAAGTTAGAGTTCATAGTTACAGTTCTGGTTCATAGTTGATACTTACTTGTTGCTCCGGTGAGTCTGCTTTGTCAATAGGTTACTGATCAGAGGAGGCGGATCCGGGCAGGATATACTGGTGTCATCAGAAAAGAGATGATGTTTCTCAGTCTCCAAGCTGCTGTGAGAGGTGCCACAACTCCAAGGTTCGGGACTAGACTGGAGTTCCTTAAGGAACAACAATTAGCAGGTAAGTCTAATTTACCCTTTTTAGCTTTTCCCTTAAAAAAACCCCCAAACAAACAAACCCAGGTGTCTCGACATCCTTTTAGGCCTTAAGCCTACCATAACCTTCCTATCCATCAAAGGCATGGAGAAACCAGCTAGTGATTTCAAGAAATGTTCTAAGTATGTCAGCACCATCTCAGTGACTGACACACATGACTGGCGTTTTTAAAACTGCCTTTGCCCTTTCACCAGCCAAAAGATTGTCCCCTCTGTCAAAAGACGACTCAGAGGGGCTTACAGAACCAGGCCTCTAAATTTGGGACACTCTTTGCTTCTGACCCGGTATCGTTGGCGTCCACTTCGTCGAGGGCGTCATCCTCCTTTCATGGATCCTAGGTATTCCCAAAGTCTAAGAACAAGTCTGCATCGAAGCAAGACAAAACCTCTAGGAGTAGATCTGGCTCAAAGCATTGAGATCCCTTTAGGTGGATCGGCCTGCCAAGCAGCCTCAACAGGAGGCCCTGTCCTCCAAAGCCACAGAAGGGCTCCAGGATGCTCCTGAGGCCTCATCCTCCAGAGAGCTACTGGTGCCATGCTCCAGGGCGGTAGTGCAAGTACCCATGACGGACATAGACACCAGTTGCCGGCAGATGACAGGGCTAATGCACATGGCATCGACATCACTGCCACCATGCCCTCACTTGAAACCATCACCAATATCTGTCCCCAACCTAAATGGTTCACCAAGGCCGATACCTCAGAGCACCAGTACCAACATCGAGCTTCGGGCAAACACCGTACTCGTCGGTACTTCGAGTCCACCAATTCCAGCATTTTGGTTGTGTAATTGCTCAATTCCTGGGGCCCCAGGAACCTTCCTTCGGAGCCTTCTCCACCACAACAACAAGGCATGTTGCCTCTGGAAGACACATTCTTCCAAGAATTCCTTCGAGACCTAGCCAAGGGTCTCTCCGTCATGGTAACATCTGAGAAGGAGCCAAGGGCGGAGTAGTTGGAGATCCTCCAATACCCAACAGAACCTAAGGAGGCAGCCACTCTGCCAGTGTACCGCATCCTTATGCTCCGTATTTGAGAGACTCCTCTCACAGTCTCTCCCCTCACAGTCTATGCCTCGATACCATATATCGGGTACCGTAGTGCCCAGGTTTCCAAAAAACGCAGCTCCCCAACCATTCTATGGTGGTTGAATCAGCGATGTGCAGAATCAAAAGCTTGAAGGCCCAGTCCTCTAACCCCCCTCTGGGTAGAGAATCGAGAACTCTCAATGCCTTTGGGAGTCAATGCTTCCAGGCTTCCATGCTGTCTGCTAGGATTAACTCCTACATCCTCTTCATCAGAGGTATCCAGGGATCTTGAAACCTTTGCTCCTTTTCGTCCAGATGATAAAAGAGCAGACTGTCTTGCCCTAGTCAAGCATAATGTATCAAAGTTTATCAATAGGGCCACCTTCGATGCTTTCAAATGCACAAGCAATATGCAACATACCTTGCACAGGTGAAAACCTTTTTGGCAAAGCTGGAAAGATAAGGCCTCTCAATTACAGTGAGAAAACACTACACTAAAGAGACTATCTAGAAAGCTGATCCTGTTAGACTTCTTGCAGTTGCCTTTTTTCTTTCTATAATAATAAGAATTCTACTCTTCTGATCCTCCTGCCTCTCAGATCCAGGCTCAAGCACCACAGAAGAGGCAACAAACTCCTAAGCAGCAGAAGAAGCCACAGGGGGCTAAACCTCAGCCAGCTGCACAGCCACAGTCTGTGCCTGTTTTTTGACTCTCGAGAACATTGCCATCCTGCCTTTGGAGGACCCCCATCCATTCTACATAGCAGGCAGACTGTGTCAGTATGCCCATGGATATCACCTCAGAGCTGTGGACACTAAACATAATCCAGGAAGGGTACAGACCTCATCTGCAAACTCTGCCCCCCTCCACTTTTAGGGGGGAATTTCAAGCACAGTCCCCTCTCACTGCTCTCCTACAGGACGAGGTGTCTTTTCTTCTGACTCAGAGCGCCATAGAAAAGGTCCTGCCACCCCAGCAGGGTTTTTACTCTCTGTACTTTCTCATTCCAAAGAAAACCAGAGGATGCAGACCCACTCTGGACCTTAGAAATCTCAACAAGTTTCTAGTCCGAGGAAAAATTCAAGATGATCGGGACTCTTCTCCTGTAATTCCAGAGTCAGGACTGGCTCTGTTCTCTAGATCTAAAAGAAGCGTACACACATAGCCTCATCCATCTAGGACACAGGAAATATCAATGCATTCCCTGAAAGGTGAAGCATAATCATAGAAACTTAGAAATATGATAACAGAAAAAAACCACATGGCCTATCTAGTCTGTCTTTCTATATCAACAACTACAACAGTCCCCTTTTTACCTTTAGAGATCCTCTGTGTTTGTCCCATGCTTTTTTTAATTCAGTTACTGTCCTCATCTCTACCATGTCCACTGGGAGACTATTCCACGGATCCACTACTCTTTACGTAAAGAAATATTTCCGCATAGATTCAGAAGTGATATCTCCCTTCACCCTCATCCCATGCTCACTCAACCAATAAGCACAAATAATCCCACCTATCAGAACTTACTGGACTGCATCAACGAAGCAAATAACTGGTTAGAAAATAATAACCTCAGCATCAACCTAAAAAAAACTGAAGCAATGTTCGTAACAAGAAAACCAGATACTACTCTCCCTGAAACAATAACAATTAACAACACAACAATCCCAATCAAAAAGGAAGTAAAATACCTAGGCATCATAATAGACCACACACTTAGTATGCTCCCCCACATAAAGCAAACTGTAAAAACCATATTCTATAAACTTAAGACCATTCAACACCTACGACCAATACTAGACACACATGACTTCAGATCTGTTATCAGCACACTCATCACTCCACACTTTGACTATTGTAACAGTCTACTTATCGGCCTCCCCCTCACAAGCACCAACTTACTCCAAAGAGCTCAAAACATCTGTGCTTGAGTAACAGCAAAAGCACGCCTTACTGACCACATAACTCCCATCCTCGCTGAACTACATTGGCTTCCCATAAATAGCAGAATATCATACAAAATACTATTAACTACATTTAAACTTATCAATGACATATCACCCTCACATCTAACCACTCTACTACATACTCCAAAAGAACATAGAACCCGCAGACAAAACGCAACTCACTCACTAGACATAAAAAAATCAATTCGAAAAACAAAAAAACCACAAGCTCAAGAGCATTCTCATATGCAGCCCCCACCATATGGAATAAACTCCCTCTAAGCCTCCGCAAAATAAAAGACCTACAGACATTCCGGAAAGAACTAAAAACATATCTGTTTAAAGAATACTTTATAAATCTTAATGAACCCCCTCCAGCACCCTCACCACACCTCCAAAAAAATCCTCCATAACCTCAGATCAAAAAGCCACAAACCACATCGCATTTAGAAAAATCAACCTAGAATCCTCAGTGTATTAAAATCCCTAGAAATCCCTAGTATATTAAAAACCACGATTAACAATTGAATAATGTAAATATTTAACTAATGTAAATAGTTATAACATCTGCATAATTATATATTCCATGTTACTTGTTGTTGTTTACGAAAAGTTAATTGTACGTAGTTTGAAAAAAACAAGATGTTCCATGTAAAACCATGTTCATTATGTTAATTGTAAACTGTTCATTGTGTTACTTGTAAACCGCCTTTGATCTTGGGAAAAAGCGGTATAGAAGAAAAGCATAAATAAATAAATAAATAAATAAATGTCCCCTCATAGCAGAACTTGCTTTCAATTGAAAGAGGCTCTCTCCCTGAACATTTATGCCACAGAGGTATTTAAACATCTCAATCATATCACCTCTATCCCGCCTTTCCTCTAAGGTGTACGTATTAAGATCCTTCAGTCTGTCCTCATATGCTTTATAATGAAGACCACTAATCATTTTAGTAGCCACCCTCTGCACCGACTCCATCCTGTTCACATCCTTTTGAAGGTGTGGTCTCCAGAATTGCACACTATACTCCAAATGAGGTCGCACCAAAGACTTATACAGAGGCATTATCACCTCCTTTTTTTCTGCTAGCCATTCCTCTCCGTATGCATCCAAGCATCCTTCTAGCTTTTGCCGTCGCCTTTCTACCTGTTTAGCTACTTTAAGATCATCAGACACAACCATGCCTAGGTCCTGCTCTTCTTTAGTGGACAAAAGTACTTCACCCCCTAGAGTAAGGAGCAGACAGAGCATAAAGATTCCAAATTATACCCTGCCTACCAATAGCCAGATTAATATGAATAAAATACAGTCTCTAAAATGCTTGTATGCCAATGCTAGAAGTCTAAACAATAAGATGGGAGAGTTAGAATATATAGCACTAAATGAGAGGTTAGATATGATTGCACTCTCAGAGACATGGTGGAAGGAGGATAACCAGTGGGACACTGTGATACCTGGATACAAACTATATCGTAATGATAGAGCTGATCAAATTGATGGAGGGGTTGCGCTCTATGTTAGAGAGGGCATTGAGTCAGAAAGGATTCAAGTTTTGCAGGGAACAAAATTTGCTGTAGAATCTCTATGGATTGAAATCCCATTTATGAAGGGGAAGGCGATGGCAGTGGGAGTATACTATCGACCGCCTGGCCAGAATGAACAAATGGATGATGAAATGCTCAAAGAAATCAAGGAAGCTAACAAAAGTCACAACAGAGTAGTAATAATGGGTGATTTCAATTACCCCAGTATCGACTGGGTCAGTGTCACGGCAGGACAAGCTAAAGAGATAAAGTTTCTAGATGGAATAAATGACTGCTTCTTGGAGCAACTGGTTCATGAACCGACCAGAGGGGAAGCCATACTGGACCTAATCCTTAGTGGAACGCCAGATCTGGTGCAAGAAATAAGGGTGTTGGGACCACTTGGCAATAGTGATCATAGTATGATCATGTTTGATTTAATTAGTGGAGGACAGATAGTAAAGGAATCCACAGTATTACCTTTTAACTTTCAAAAGGGAGACTATGATAGAATGAGGAATATAGTTAGGAAAAAACTAAAAGGAGCGGTTCCAAAGGTTAAAGACTTACAGCAAGCTTGGGTGTTATTTAAATATACTATCCTCGAAGCCCAGACCAGCTGTATTCCACGCATTAAGAAGAGTGGAAGAAAGTCCAAAAAACTGCCAGCATGGTTTAAAGGTGAGGTCAGAGAGGCTGTTGCTGCCAAAAAAGCAACCTTCAGGAAATGGAAAAAAGAGCCAAATGATGAAAACTGGAAACAACACAAGCACTGGCAAGTTAAATGCAAAGCATTGATAAGGCAGGCAAAGCGGGAATTTGAGAAGAAACTTGCTACGGAAGCAAAAACACGAAATAAAGACTTTTTCAAATACATTCGTAGCAAAAGGCCTGTGAGAGAGTCAATTGGACCGTTAGATGATAGAGGGGTAAAAGGGGCAGTAAGAGGAGACAAGGCTATAGCAGAGAGACTGAATGAATTCTTTGCTTCGGTCTTTACTGAGGAAGATGTAGGGATGTTACCCATGACTGAAGTGGTATTTAAAGGTGATACTGCAGAGGAATTGAGAGAAATATCACTACACCGGGAAGATATATTACAATTATTTGATAAACTGAATAGTAGCAAATCACCTGGACCGGATGGTATACATCCCAGAGTGTTGAAAGAACTGAAATATGAGATTGCAGACCTGCTATTGGTAATCTGTGAACTTTCATTAAAATCATCTGTAATACCTGAAGATTGGAGGGTCGCCAACGTAACACCAATTTTTAAAAAAGGTTCCAGGGGTGACCCGGGAAATTACAGACCGGTGAGCCTGACGTCAGTACCAGGGAAAATGGTAGAAACCATCATAAAGAACAAAATTACACAACATGTAGATCAGGGGTCTCAAACACGCGGCCCGCGAGAGACCCTTGTGCGGCCCGCGATGCATAGGGGGGAAAAAAAAAACCGGCTTCTGCTGCTGCTGCCGCCGCTGCCGTGGCCGGCAATAGCAGCAATATCGCAAGTCCCGCGGGCTCCCCCCCACCCGGCAGATCCCTTCCTGCTTGCCTGCCAATGCTGCCAGTTCTCCGCTTCGGCTTTCAGAGCCGCGAAGGGAGAACTTCTCCCTCGCGACTCTGTTAAGCTCGCCGGGGCAGATGGGAAATTTCCCATCTGCCCCAGCGGGCTTAACAGAGTCACGAGGGAGAAGCTCTCCCTTCGCGGCTCTGAAAGCCGAAGCGGAGAACTGGCAGGCAAGCAGGAAGGGATCTGCCGGGTGGGGGGGAGCCCGCGGGACTTGCGATATTGCTGCTATTGCCGGCCACGGCAGCGGCGGCAGAAGCCGGGTTTTTTTTAAAGTTTAATTTTCCCAGGGGGGGGGGGGAGCAGGACTTGATGGGGGGGGAGCAGGACTTGATGTGTGGCTGGGGGGGGAGCAGGACTTGATGTGGGGGGAGCAGGACTTGATGGGGGGAGCAGGACTTGATGTGGGGGGGGGGAGCAGGACTTGTGGGGGGGGGGAGCAGGACTTGATGTAGGGGGGGAGCAGGACTTGATGGGGGGGAGCAGGACTTGATGTGGGCTGGGGGGGGGGTAGTACTGAAAATGGGGTGATGGGGGTTAGGACTGGTAATGGACAGATGGGGGTTAGGACTGGAGGTGGTCTGACTGGGGGCCTAAGACTGAAAATGGGGTTATGGGGGGGCTAAGAATGAAGATGGGGCGATGGAAGGGTTAGGCCTGGAAGTGGGCTGTTGGGGGGCTTAGGACCGATAATGGGCTAGGGGGGGGGGGGCTAGAACTGGTAATGGACTGGGGGGGGGGGTGCTATGACTGGAAATGGGCCGAGTAGAAGGGGGAGCTTGAACTGCAAATAGCTGATGGGGACAGGGTCTTGGAATGGTAATGGGCTGAGTGGAAGGGGGCTTGGAATGGAAATGGGCTGATGGGGAGGGGGGCTTGGAAAGGAAATGGGCTGTGAGGGGAGGGAGCTAGGACTGGAAATGGGCTGATGATGCGGGGACTAGAAGGGAGCGGGTGCTGGGTTGGGCAGGAGCTAGAAGGGAGTTGATGTTGGGGGACGATTAGAATGGGATGGGGCTGGGAGAGTGAAATGGAGAGGGGAAATATATTTTGTGTGGGAGGGAAGAAAAATCTACAATTGGCCGGGTATTGGGAGAGTAAGTGGGGATTGAGGATGGAGGGGTAAAATTTGAGTGGATGAAATAGGAATGAGGAAAGAGCAAAAGGAGAATGATTAGTATGTTAAAGCAGATGTAGAGAGAATGGAAAAAAATTAGGAAAGAAGAAAGGAGAAATGGACAGCAGACGATGGAGAGTTAGCAGAAGACACAAAGAAACCAGAAGAAAGTGACTGGAACAATTGCAACTGAAAAAAAAATGCACAAAAGGTAGAAAAATATCTCTTTATTTTGAATTTATTAACTGAAATATGTCAGCTCTTGGAAATGTGCATCTTTAACGTCTGCACTTTATTTAATACAAGAGGAAATCAATGTATAGTTTTATTTTATTTATTTATTTATTACAGTTTCTTATATACCGCGCTATTTAGAATCAGTGCGGTTTACATCATAACAAAACGACCATTACGACAAACTGTCAGGTTTTACATTGAACAGGAGGACAAACTTGGATAACTGGGTTAACTATATACATAATCTATCTACACTGCAGTGTGCGGGCATTTCTAGATTGGGTTATTTCTTGGAGGGGATATCTGGTTCAGTTGCTGTCTGGGAAATATACAGTGTTGTACATTCTAAGTTTGGCTTTTGGGGTTCCCAGTTTAATTGTCTTCCTGTTTCTAAATTGTGATTCCTTGTTTGGTGATGGTGTATGTTCTGCATGTGTAACTGAGCTGAGGTATTCTGTTTATGTAATTCCTATTTGACATTTAGCCCTACCCTCTGCTTTCTATCTTTTAACCAGTTCCCGATCCACAATAGTACACTGCCTCCTATCCCATGACTTTTTAGCTTTGCCAAAAGTCTCTGATGGGGGACCTTGTCAAAAGCTTTCTGGAAGTCTAGATACACTATATCAAACGACTCACCTTTGTCTACCTGTTTATGCACACCTTCAAAGAAACATATCAGATTAGTAAGACAAGATCTTCCTTGTCTAAAGCCATGTTGGCTGTCTCCCATTAGGCCATGACTATCTACATCAGGGGTCTCAAACTCAAATTGCTTTGAGGGCCAAATGAGGACTTGTAGAGTAACCCGGGGGCCGCACAAGACGCAGGCCTCATTTGCATAAGGGCATCATTTGCATAAATATTTGCATAATGTTACCATACACTAACTTTTAGTAAACATGCCTCTTAATGAGTGTATGGATAAAGAAAGACTAAAAGATTTCTACATTACTATAAACCAGTGCCAACCGCCAGGCACATTAGGAACTACTAGAAACACTGCCCATTTAGAACCCATAGCAAACCTGCCGTGTCCTAACAGCACTACCAGGACTCACAAAGCACCATACCCTAACTATCAAAAGGCAACACTGCAAATATTAAATCAACACATTTCAGAGAATAACAATACATGACCTACTCGGGAAAGAGAACAAGTGGCAATGGCCAATATTCCCAATGGAAAAAAGTGAATAGTGGAGTACCCCAGGGATCTGTACTGGGTCCGCTACTTTTTGACATATTCATAAATGACCTGGAAAAGGGAATAACTAGTCAGGTTATCAAATTTGCAGATGACACAAAACTGTTTAAAGTTGTTAAAAACCCAAGAGGATTGTGGAAAACTGCAGGAGGATCTGGATAAATTGGAAGACTGGGCATCCAAATGGCAGATGAAATTTAATGTGGACAAATGCAAAGTTATGCACCTAGGAAAGAACAACCCACACTATAGTTACACGATGCAAGGCTCCACATTAGAAACCACCACCCAGGAAAAGGACTTAGGAGTCATCGTGGATAACATGTTAAAACCCTCCGCCCAGTGTGCAGCGGCGGCCAAGAAAGCAAATAGAATGCTAGGTATCATAAAGAAAGGGATGGAGAATAAAACAAAGGATATTATAATGCCTCTGTATCGCTCCATGGTACGACCGCACCTTGAATATTGTGTGCAATTCTGGTCGCCGTATCTTAAAAAGGACATAGCGTTATTAGAAAAAGTACAGAGAAGAGCCACCAAATTGGTGAAGGGGATGGAAGGCTACTCCTATGAAGAGAGGCTAAAAAGGTTAGGGCTCTTTAACCTGGAAAAGAGATGGCTGAGGGGAGATATGATAGAGGTCTATAAATTAATGAATGGAGTGGAACGGATAAACGTGGATCAATTGTTTACGCTATCAGAATATAGAAAGACTAGGGGACATGTAATGAAGCTACAGGGTAAACTATTTAAGACAAATAAGAGAAAATATTTTTTCACTCAACGTGTAATCAAACTCTGGAATCTGTTACCGGAGGATGTAGTAAGGGCTGTTAGTATAGAGGGTTTTAAAAAAGGTTTGGACAAGTTCCTGGAGGAAAGGTCCATAAACCACTATTAAAAAGGGACCCAGGATATCAATGCTTGACCCAGTACAAGCATTATGGAACCTGTGTCTTTTGGGGATATTGCTAGGTACGTAGGACCTAGATTGGCCACTGTTGGAAACAGGATACTGGGCTTGATGGACCTCGGTCTGACCCAGTATGGCATGTCTTATGTTCTTATGTTCTTATGACTATATTGCTCCCTTGGATTGCTGCAGCCCAAATGCATGACCTTACATTTTTTAACATTAAATCCCAGCTGCCAAATTCTAGACCATTCTTCAAGCTTAGCTAGATCCCTCCTCATGTTATCTACACCTTCCTGGGTGTGTACTCTATTGCATATTTTGGTATCATCTGCAAAGAGGCAAACCTTACCTGACAGCCCTTCCACTATATCACTAACAAAGAAGTTAAAAAGAATCGGACCAAGGACAGATCCCTGGGGCGCACCACTGGTAACATCCTTCACCTCAGAGTGAGCTCCATCTACTTGTACTCTTTGTCGCCTCCCACCCAACCAATTTCTAACCCAAGCAGTAACTTTAGGGTCTATCCCTAGGGTGCTCAGTTTGTTTATAAGTCGCCTGTGAGGAACAGTGTCAAAGGCTTTACTGAAATCTAAATACACCACATCTAGGGCTTTCTCTCGGTCCAACTCCCTGGTCACCCAGTCAAAGAAATCAATCGGATTTGTCTGACAAGACCTGCCTCTGGTGAATCCATGCTGCCTCGGATCCTGTAATCTGCTGGACTCCAGAAACCTCACTATTTTCTCTTTCAGCAGCGTTTCCAATAATTTTACTCACCACCGAAGTTAAACTAACCGGCCTGTAATTTTCAACCACATCCTTTCTTCGGCTTTTGTGTAAAGGCACCACATGAGCCTCTCTCCAGTCCTTTGGCACAACTCCCAACTCCAACGAGGCATTGAAAAGGTCAGTCAGTGGAGCTGCTAGAACGTCCCCAGGTTCCCTCAGTATTCTAGGGTGTATCCCATCCGGTCCCATCGCTTTGTCTATTTTAAGTTGAGCTAGTTTCTCACGAACACAGTCTTCTGAAAATTGTTCAAGATGTCCCTCGCTTCTGTTCCTGTTTGTGGGTGGTTTCTGAGGTCCTGCTCCTGATTCTTCATCTGTGAACATAGAACAGAAATATTTGTTAAGCAATTCCGCTTTATCCTTATCAGCTTGTACATATTCCTCCCCTGCACCCTTGAGTCTGACAATATCACTTTTGCCCTATCTCCAGGAACAAGCAGGAATGAGTCTTCACATATGGGTACGTCGGCACCGACGGAGCCTGCATGGGAATGCTCCCCAGCATCCAATCAGAAAGCTTTTGGGAGCATCCCTCGCGCCTGCGCACTGCCTTCCCGCCTTTTCCACTGCCTCTCCTCAGTTTTTGTTTTTCCGCGGAGCCGGCATGACGTCCTCCAGTCACCGCAGAAACGTTTTTCTTTAAATTCTTTATTTCTTGTTTTCTTGTGGTCACGGCTGTTTTTCCCACCGCCACCGGTACCGCCGGTGGGTTTTTCTTTTCTTTTTCTTAAACTCAGAGAGATTTTTCCCTCTGTTTCTGTCTTAACTTTTTTGGGCCTACAAGGCCTCTCCATCATGGAGCCGCCTTCTCCTACGAAGTGCCTTCACGGTGGAAACTCAGTTTTCTTTTTAGACTCCAATGCCTGGTGTCTAACCTGTTTGGGTCCTGATCCTTTTCCCCTGATCAATCAGGCTGCAAAACTGTGAGAAGAACTTCCCTCTTTCGAGTTTCCCTCGATACCGTTTTCCCTCCCGGAGTGAGGGCACCGGCCTTTTCTTCTCTTCAGGATCAGGTAACCCACAAACAGTCTGTTAAGACTAGCCAATCCTTGAGTGGTAGGTCTCATGCCAAGCATGACGACGGCTTCGGCCTTGCCCTCAAGACCCCATTGGCATTAAAACCCCAGCGGGAGTCTCCGGGCTCCAAAGCATTTCAGGGGTTTCAGGTTGTTCCTGGGGCTCACCCCTCACAGAACATACCTGAGTCATGCTCGGTGGTGGCATCCGCTTCGAGCGGTACCGATACCCCGGCATCGGCACCGGTGTTGAGTGATCCACTCTTTACCAGGGATCGTCATCTGGCGTCCTCGGTACCTTCGGGACCGATCGATATGTTCCAGATTGACTTTCCTGTACCTGAGCCATGCTCGGGGGTGGCATCCGCTTCGAGCGGTACCGATACCCCGGCATCGGCACCGGTGTTGGGTGATCCACTCTTCACCAGGGATCGTCATCTGGCGTCCTCGGTACCTTCGGGACCGATCGATATGACCCAGATTGACTTTCCTATATCGACAACATCGCCGATACCACCACCGACATCGATACCCTCTAGACACGCATCGATAGACTTGCTCCCTTCGATGCCGAGTCTGGAATCGATATCTAGTCTAGATGACTGGGTACCGACGCGTCTCGGAATCGACCCTTATCGTTTCCGGATACGCAGTACCGAGGATATTCAACAAGCGTGTCTGGTTCCCTCGGTACCGCTTGAGCAGCCTCCGATGACTGCTGCAATGGCGTTACCATCTCCGGTTCCGACTCAGCTACCGGTATCGGTGTCTGTTCCTGTAGTTACATCGGTACCATCGATCCTTTCTATGCCTAGTTTGGAATTGATACCTGGCATGGACGATGCAGTACTCACTGCCTCAAATCGTGACTGCCAGTACCACTATCCTTCTAGTGGGGTTCTTTTTCTGCACCAGACCAGTACATCCTCTGGTGCTCAGGCTGCTCCTTCAACCTTAGCCTGCCCAGGGATAGTTCCCATTGGAGATCCCTCTTTTCAGAAATTTCTCCTTGACATGGCAATATTTCTTGCTATTCCTATCCCTGGCTATGATCCTACTCAAGGCTCTCCTGCACAAAAGGAAAATATAATGCTTCCTTTACATCATTCTTTGCAGGATCTTCTTCTGAGAATATGGGAATCACCTTTAAGGGTTCCCTCACCTTCTACAGCAACTGATGTTCTGTATCAGGTGCCTCCCTCTCCAGGATTTCAAAAAACTCAACTTCCCCATCGTTCCATTGTAGTGGAATCAGCAATGAGGAAGGTAAAAAGCAAGAAGAAGCATTCTTCTTATCCGCCAGGTCGTGCATTTAGAGCACTTGATGCCTTTGGACGTCAACCTTCCAAACATCTATGCTGGCATCAAGGATTATCTCTTATATTTTTTATATGAGTCTATCTCTCCAGGAGGTCACAAAAAAATTATCTCTTTTGACTCCTTTTCTATCAGAGCCTAAGGCTGCAGACTATTCCTTGCTTCTTAGTCATAACCAGAATATCTCTTGGTTTCTTTCTCATGCTTCTCTAGACTCTTTTGAGTCTGTTAGCAGATCCTCTGCTATTGCCATTGGAGCACGTCGTAGAGCCTGGCTCCAAGCTTCAGACCTGAGCAGATGGGCACAACACACACTGGGTAATTCTCCTTGTACTGGAGAAAATCTCTTCAATAAGGAGGCTTTACGTCAGGTTGCTCATTGCTCCACTGACTCTCCTGGTTCTAGGAACCATCCTAAGCCTCCTTCCCCAGGAGGTAGGAAATCTCCTACCAAACCTTCTTTCCCCAAGAAAAGAAGGTTTCACCCTTCTCCTGCCCATCATCCCGATGTACCCAAGCAGGGGACACCTCGTCTTGGTCTGAAGAATCTAAACTCTAACCAATCTAAGCATACCCAGCAACCATAGATTCCTAAAGGTTGCAACCTACAGTTAACCTCTTCTTAGCAGAAGTTTGTTCACTGTTTTTTTTCTTTAAAGTTCTACACATGGCTTCCTTTCTTCAGGATGTAATCAGCTGTCAGAATATTCTTGTCTATGGGTTACAGATTTCTCCTCTTCTTCCTTCCAAGAAGAGAAGTTAACTACTATCCCATGATAGTTTCTGTCCCAACATGAACATTTTCTTCTTCAGCTGACTCACCATAGGGTAAGTCATCCCGGTTTTTTCCTGAATGAGTGGTACCATACTGTACACCTTCATTTCAGTGTAGAGTTTTTCTTTGACTAAATTCTCTGGACAGCTTATCAGACAGGGACAGGTCCATTTCCTCTCCCTTTGTCCTCTCTGTGTTTCACAGGCAGATTCTCTCTGCTGTCTCTTTCAGTTGCTCTTCATGCAGGAGTTCCAGTAATTCATCTACTAGTACCTTCCCACAAGTTTCCAGTCTGTCTAGCCTTAGTAGTGATTCCAAGATTGTCCTCATCTATCTTGGATAATCCTACTCACTTCAGGCTTCTCACATTATCTTTTTTTCTGACCATCTCCATTTCCTTGGATATGGTAACACAGCTGACCTACAGTCAGTTTTATCTCCTAATTCTCCTGCATAATGCTCTCTGCAATCTTCAGAGAAGCTTTCTACTATGGGCACTTGCTAGAGAGCATTGAACTTTCTCTCTGGCTATTCTGTATAGTAGAAAAGGCTTATCAGTCATTTTCCATGACTGTGAGGGTTCTCCACACCCTCTTGTCTCATGTTATAATACAGGACACAAGCTTTTTCTGCGTGAATGTCCAAGGAGTTTCCCAATTCTGCAGGAATATGCTATTTTTTCCTTACAGCTTGCCCTCCTGCTATCCTACTCCTCATGGACAGCACATATTCTACCAGTAACGCATGATACCCCTGTGTCCCTCCAGTGGGTCATCCTGGTATCTCCTTCTATGCGTTTTTCTGTCCATTTACCATGTCAGAGTTCTACAGAACTCACGACTTGCTCTCTGCAGACTGATATTATCCTCTGTTTTTTCACGCAACCATCCTGGTTATTTCACTGGATAGCAATCCTGCATCCTCTTAGCCCGGAGGAATAGATTCTCTATATATCTTTTCAAGTAGGTTCCACCTTCTTGTTGTTAGATGAATCTTTCTCCTTCACATCTCTCATGTGAAAGTTCTCATGGGGCTTAGTTGCAGACCTGTATCTTCAGACTTATATATTCATGTATGTATATATCTCTATATATGTTTTATACATACATATGTCTGTAAGCTGTGTGTGCATAAGTTATGCCCCTATATATATGCCTGGGTGAGAATCTTCACAGTCTTGGCAAGTGCATATGTCAATATGATTTGCAAGGGATTGTGGTCAATGCAGTCCATTCACACCAGACACAGCTGCTAACAATAATTTAGTTGTGCTCAAGTGTAAAGCCAATAAGATATTTATTTATGGGGTTATTTCTCCCAACACAGATATGCTTGGTAGCACATAAATCAGGTTACTTGCTTTCAGTGTTAAACTTGAAAAAAACAAAATAAGGAAAACAACATTTTAACTTATCAGGCAATCAAAGGCAAAAGAAATAAGACCTGGTTGATAACAAACTGGTCTTTTCTGTAGGCTTAGCTAATATCCTCTTAGCAAGTATCAAACAACAAACCAAAAGCCACAAAGAAAGAAAAAAACTCTTCTTTTCAGGTTAACTTCTTATATCTTCCCACATAGATTCAGAAGTGATTCTCTCCTAGCTCACAAGCAATTAGGTAAGGCTCAATTGCTAGCAGTTATCCAGCTGAAACCCCTTAGCTGGCTTGCTTTCTACTGCGTGGATCAAATCCTGCTTCAGGAGCTTTCCTGAGTAGATTAAAGAACAAGTTTGTATTTCTTTGTGATGGTTACTGTACTTTATAACAGAAAGTTACCAAAGGAGTTTAGACAGAGAGCAGTCCATGTAAACAGAATCTTCATCTGCTATCATTTCCCCTTCTTTAACAAGCATGGGTTCAATATCATGGATTGGCACAAATGAATCTCTCAATGGAGCACTTTCAGGAGAATACTTGTTTCCCTGCTGTCTTTCAAGGTTATAGCTAGGGCATAGATCAGTGTTCATACCTGAGCTCCCATTGCTGTTAGAGTTCCTCTCTATATAGCCTGGCCAGTATGTAGTCCAGTTCTTATGTCCAGCCTTCCAATCCAGATCCCTGGACAGTGGATCTCTCTTCACATACCTTCTGGCACGGGTCTTAGGGTCCCTTCCACGTGTAGCCGTCTCTCTCACAGGTACCGTCTGGAGATTCCTAGCTCTGCAGCACCATTCCTCTGGCTTTCCCCAGTCCAATGGTGTATGCTGGCCCTTGGAATGCCTCCCAGTATACGTACTGCTCTGGACTCTTCTAGACCTCTCAAAGGCTTTTCTCCTCTTTCTTCCAAAGGGTTTCTTTCCCTCTCTGTCCGTCCGATTTGGCTTCTGCTTCTGATGATCCTTCAGATGAAACTGATGATCAAGCTCAAGCTGATTCTCAGGATAAGGATAATTCTCTGTAGAATAAACTCTACCTTTATTCTGCTTAGATGAGTGCTCCTCCCTAACACAGCGCAGCTGTGCTGAATCAGGCCCTGCCCTTTGAGATGAGTGCTTAGGGATTACCTCATAGCCCTCCTGATTGAACACACGTTTCCCCACTTCAGCTCCTCTAATGGCTGTTGGAAACCTGGTGCATTCTGGGACTGGTAGTCTTTTATGGGAAAATTATGTTTTCTTATTTCTACCAGAACTGACAGGTTGCTTGTTCAGAGTCACTTCACCTTTTCTATAGCTCCTTCCTGAGCTATGATAAGCTTCCTTATCACTATATATATAGATATAGATAGATAGATATATATATAGATACACACACACATATCTCTATATACATATATATCTATATCCCTCTATATATGTATCTGTCGAGATGCTTTTTATAGGTAGATATGTATTACATACCATCTCCCTAATTGTCTATACTATAAAGGTTTACCTTCTTAGAGGTTCCAGACAGTTGGCTGGCATATCTTCATACTGTCTCTCGGTATGTGAGGGCTGTTATGCACACAACCACTACTGTGGTACTAACAGCTCCACTTTACTCTAGGTCTCGCTATCCCTGAAACATCATGCTTCAATATCTTTCCTATCTCTCACCAGCTAGGAAAGACAGTGTAGACCTTTAGTAGTTCTGAGGTTTCAGCCCTTCACACATCTGTCCTCCTTGGGAATGCGGGCTTTTTTCCATACCCCTTCTTCCCTCCAGGACTAGGCTACTTGTCCAAATCGGTCAGTCTTCCTCTTTTACTCCTCAATGTTAATGACTCTGTACCTAAAAGAGTTTTCAGCTTTTTTCCATAAAGCTTTCCACTGAAGACCTGCCGTTCTTATACTACCCCAGTTGACACCTGGGTCACCTGCCAATTCCAAGTTTGGACCTTCATCCTCACTGCTGTGAAGTCACCTTGAGGATTCCTCTACTGAATCTCCAGTAGTCTCCATCACGCTCTCTACTTCCCACAATCCAGTAGGTAAGCTCCATATTATGATTGTTCTTAAATAATTTTAATGGTACTTATCATACATACCAAGGACTCCTCTCCTGTAGTCCTTAGGTACGCTGTTTTTCTTACAGCTCCTCTCTTTTCAACTCCTACCCACCATCCCTTATGGGATGCCGGAGATCCATGTGTGGGAACTGCAGTCCTGATCCAGGGACACGCATTTTATGGGATCTCCCCCCGGCATCTATAGCTAGGGAGTCCCCATATGTGAAGACTCATTCCTGCTTGTTCCTGGAGATTGCACAGTTACTTACCTGTAACAGGTGATCTCTGGGAACAGCAGGAATAAGTCTTCACAAACCACCCACCTCCCCTAGGAGTTGTATCTATCTATCTATCTTCCTTTCCTCTTTCTCTCCTTTTGTCTCAGCTATGAAACTCAACTGAGGAGAGGCAGTGGAAAAGGCGGGAAGGCAGTGCGCAGGCGCGAGGGATGCTCCCAAAAGCTTTCTGATTGGATGCTGGGGAGCATTCCCGTGCAGGCTCCGTTGGTGCCGACGTACCCATATGTGAAGACTTATTCCTGCTGTTCCCAGAGATCACCTGTTACAGGTAAGTAACTGTGCTTTCTCTTCTCACTAATATATCTGAAAAATATCTTATCCCCCCATTTTATTGCATTGGCTATTTCCTCCTCCTTTTGAATCTTTGCCTTCCTGACTACTTTGCTAGCTTCTCTAAGTTTTTCCAAATACAGATGTCTGTCTTCCTCTCTGTGATCTCTTGTATTTCATGAAGGCCTCCCATTTTTCTTCACTTTTTCAGCTACTTCTTTCGAAAACCATAGCAGTCTCCTTTTCCTTTTACCTTTATTTACCATTTTAACAAAAAGGTTGGTTGCCCTTAAAATATCCCTTTTCAGTTTTGCCCACTGTTTTTCTACATCCCCCAGCTGTTCCCATCCCACTAATGACTCCCTGAGGTATTGGCCCATCTTGGCAAAGTTAGTCTTCCTAAAGTCTAAGATCCTCACTTTTGAATGGATTCTAACAGCCCTAGTCCTAATACTGAACCACACCATCTGGTGATCACTGGATGCAAAATGATCTCCCACTATAACATCAGAAACACTTTCACCATTGGTAAGCACCAAGTCCAGTATGGCCCCTTCACGTATGGGGTCTGTTACCAATTGCCTGAATAGTTCTCCCTGTAGAGAATCCAGGATCTCCTTACTTCTAGCTGATACTGCTGCAGGAATGTGCCAATCAACATCTGGCATATTGAAATCTCCTATCAGTAGCACTTCCCCTTTCCTAGCAATGCTGCGTATGTCTTCAATTAACTCTTTGTCTACCTCTTCTTCTTGTGAGGGAGGTCTGTATATCGCACCAATGCAAATAGATTTCTCTTTCCCTCTTTCTAGTTTAACCCACGATGCCTCCTCTCTCCCTTTTAAACTCTGTAATTCCAAAGCTTTAATAGTAGTTTTTACATATAGTGCCACTCCTCCTCCCCTTCTTCCTACCCTGTCCTAAATATAGCCAAGTATAGTTACATCCCAATCATGGTTTTCTGTGAACCATGTTTCTGTAACTGCCACTAAATCCAAGTCAGCCACTCCCACCAAAGCTTCAACATCAAGAGTCTCTTATTTCCCATGCTACGGGCATTTATACACATTGCTTTCCATATGTTACCCCTGTTACATTAAATACCTTTATGGAAATGGGTATCACCTACCTGATGGCTTTCTTCACCCATCCCCAACGAATCTAGTTTAAAGCCCTCTTCAGTAGATTAGCCAGTCTACTACCGAAGACGCGTTGACCTTTCTTGGACAGATGGATGCCATCTCTGCTCTGCAACCCTTGGAACAGCACCCATGGTCTAGGAAACCAAAACGCTCTCGATGACACCATCCACGCATTCATCTCCAGGATGCGAGCCTCACTGCCTTGGCCTTTACCCTCAACAGGGAGGATTGAAGCGAACACCACCTGTGCACCTAACTGCTTCACCCTCTGTCCCAGAGCCATGAGGTCACTTTTGATACGTTCCGAGGTATACCTGGCAGTATCATTTGTTCCAACATGGATTAGCAACATTGAGTAATAGTCAGTGGGCTTGATGAGTCTCGGCAAGCTCTCCGTAACATCTTGGATTTTGGCACCAGGCAGACAGCATACCTCTCTGGACATCAAGTCTGGTCGGCAGATGGACGCCTCAGTATCCTCAGAAGAGAGTCTCCAACCACCACTACCCTTCGTTTCCTTGTGGTCACTGATTCTGCAACTTTGGGGTACTTGACCTCTGGTTCTTCCCTTTCCAGGGATGCTTTCACCTCCTCCACTTCCAGGGCTGCATAATGGTTCTTCAGTTCAAGGGCTGGAGAAGTTGGAATGGTGATTTTGCAGGCCCTGGTGACTTGGGTGCCAACAGAATGTCGATGGTTGGACACATCTTCTCCATTGCTGGAGAGCTTGGTTGCTGAAAGAAGCATCTCATCAATGTACTTTTCACTGTCTTTGAATGCTCCTCAGCCTTGCCACCTCCTCTCTGAGTTCCTCCACTTGTTTCCTCAGAGCTTCAGCATGCAGGCACCCCTGCACATGGAACCGGTCCTTCAACTGGCATTAGGACCTCTGGACCGAGGCAGAAGCTGTAACTGGGGCAACAGCTTTAGTGATATGATTTTTCCCAGCCATTGTTCTGTTTGTGGAGCTTAGTTATCTGTTAAAGCAAAAGAGAGATCTACCAAGTACCAGCTGGTTTCCCAGCTGTCCTTTCAGAGAAAAAGCAGTTAAATCTCTTTAATTATATTCAAAATATGCTGGTCCAATTCTCTGTGCTTTTTTAAAATAGGGAGGTGCCCTATAAAGCAAGACTGCTCACTAGGGGTGGGTGGGAGTTGGGGTGGGTAGGGAGGGAACTAATACCTGATTAGGTGTTAGCGTTCCCAAAGCTGAGGAGGTTACTAGAGTTCAACAACCTACTTTGCTCAAGGAAATTTCCACTACAGCACCAAAAAGAAAGTAACCTTGCTTTAAAAATATACAAAAACCCTTTTAAGAGCGCCCAGTCAGAGAGCTAGCAATTTAATAAAATAAACCCTCAAATCTTACTGTTGGTTGATCTGTAGAGCCCCTGTTAGGAAAGCCTCAACAGGGCAGGGCACTGGAGCCTTTTATGCAGGCCTCAGCTGCTCTCAGGTAATCAGGCCCACTAACTCCTGATTAGGTGTTAGCAGTTCCCAAAGCTGAGGAGGTTACTAGAGTTCAGCAACCTACTTTGCTCAAGGAAAGTTCCACTAAAGCACCAAAAAGATGATAACCTTGCTTTAAAAATATACAAAAACCCTTTTAAGAGCTCCCAGTCAGAGAGCTAGCAGTTTAATAAAATAAACCCTCAAATCCTTACTGTTGGTTGATCTGTAGAGCCCCTGTTAGGAAAGCCTCCTAACAGGGGCTCTAATCAATACAGAGTACTTTCCTTCAGACTCGCCTCTGCACCAAGAGTCTTCACAATGTGCATGGCAGTCGTAGCCGCATACTTATGGTCACTGGGGATATTCATCTTCCCTTACTTAGACAACTGGCTCATAAAAGCGGACACCTCAAAAGAGATGCAGCATTCCTTGTATCATACCATCACAGTATTACAATACCTGAATTGTCATAAATGTCCCAAAATTCCAGCTCGCAAGCTAGAGTTCATCGCAGCCCTGCTGGACACCCAAACGCTCCAACGGGACCATCTGATCGCTTGCGAAATGCTGCAGCTCCTCAGGCACATGGCCTCTAAGGTACATGTCATTCCCAATGCCCAATTACATATGGTCAGAGCCCAGTGGATTCTTGCTTCCCAATGAACGCAGGCCTCTGCCCGTCTCCGGGACAGGATCCAAGTCGCTGCCCCTCTAACCACATCCCTTCAGTCGTGGTGTTCTCCAGAAAATCTGCTCGTAGGGTCACTTTTTCAGATGCCTCCACTTCAACGCACCCTGAAGATTGATGCCTCCAAACTGGATTGGGGAGCACATTTGGGCAACCTGTCTACACAGGGGCTTTGGACAACACGCGAGTCCCCACAAAGTTCCAGAAGATTGATTTTGAGGTGTATCTCGAATGCCCTCTGGGTGTTTCAGCACCACCTCAGAGCACAACAGGTTCTAGTCGGGGCGGATAATCAGGTCGCCATGTTCTATATGAACAAATAGGGAGGAACAGGCCCATGGCTCCTCTGCGAGGAGACTCTTCACCTGTGGTTCTTTGCCATCTCTCATCAAATACACCTCCGAGCGGTGTACCTCTTGGGAGAGCTCAGTGTCTGAGCAGACAAGCTGAGTCGCATCCTTCTTCCCCACGAATGGTCTCTCCATTCAGACATAGCATCCTACATCTTCCAGACCTGGGGAACTCCAGGTATTGATCTATTTGCTACTCTGCAGAATGCCAGGTTTCCTCGCTTCTGCACAAGGACTCGGACATGCAGCAACCAACAGGTGGATGCTTTCCACCTATACTGGGGTCAGGGTCTGCCTTATGCTTTCCCTCCCATACCCCTCATTCCCAAGATGCTTTTCAAGCTTCAGTCAGACAAGGGCTCCATTATTCTCATTGCCCCTCACTGGCTGCGGCAACTAGTTTCCACTGCTTCTATGTCTGACTCCAGACTCTGCCTCTGCAATTGGGATCTGTGTCCGATATCCTCTCCCAAGACAACTGCTCACTGCTCCATCCCAATCCACAGTCTCTCCGCCTCACAGCTTGGCTGCTGAGAGCATAGCTTTCAGGGCATTGACCTCCCACAAGAGGTTAAGAAGATCTTACCGGCTTCCAGAAAGCCCTCCATCAGACATTCATATGCTTTCAAGTGGCGTAGATACTCCATCTGGTGTTTCCAGAAAGATCTCAATCCCTTTTCTGCTCCAGTGGAATCACTCCTCCAGCATCTTCTCCACTTATCCTTGACGGGTCTAAAGACCAACTCGGTGAGAGTCCATCTCAGTACTATTGTGGCCTCTCACCACCTACTGGGTGGACAGCCCATCTCCTCACATCTGCTGGTAGCGCATTTCATGAGAGGTCTGCTGCTGTCCAAACCGCCCATCAAGCCACCTCTGGTGGCTTGGGACCTCAAAGTCGTCCTAGTGCAGTTTCTCAAGCCGTCCTTTGAACCTTTGGCCACGACTTTTCTGAAATTCCTGTCATGGAAGGTAATCTTCCTCATTGCCCTCACTTCAGCTAGCTAGATGCATTAGTGAGCTTCCCCAATACTCTGTTCAATTATGACAGTCGTCCTTTGGACTAACCCGCACCTTATGCCAAAGGTGGTGTCCCCTTTTCATTTAAACCAGTCAATTTACCTTCCAGTCTTCTTTCCTAGACCGCATGCATCTAGAGCGGAAGCAACCATGCACACTCTTGACTGCACATGTGCATTGGCTTTTTATCTCCAAAGGACTCAGGATCATTGTGAAGCCTCACAGTTGTTCATCTCCTTTGATCCTAGTCACCTGGGTCTATCTATATCTAAGCATACACTCTCCAGATGGATAGTGGACTGCATTTCATTTGCCTATGACAAAGCAGGACACCCTGGAAGGGCATGTCACTGCTCACAACGTTCGCGCCATGGCCACCTCGATGGCAAACCTACGTTCGGTAGCCATTAATGAAATTTGCAAGGCAGCAACTTTAGTCTTCCATCCATACATTCTCTGCCCATTATTGTCTGGACAAGGACTCCCGCCAGGATGCCATGTTTGGTCAAGCTGTACTCCAGCACCTTTTTCTGTCTTAGATGCAACTTGTGATAAGGAAGCTTATCATAGCTCAGGAAGGAGCTATAGAAAAGGTGAAGTGACTCTGAACAAGCAACCTGTCAGTTCTGGTAGAAATAAGAAAACAGAATTTTCTTATAAAAGACTACCAGTCCCAGAATGCACCAGGTTTCCAACAGCCATTAGAGGAGCTGAAGTGGGGGAACGTGTGTTCATTCAGGAGGGCTATGAGGTAATCCCTAAGCACTCATCTCGAAGGGCAGGGCCTGATTCAGCACAGCTGCGCTGTATTAGGGAGGAGCACTCATCTAAGAATAAAGGTAGAGTTTATTCTACAGATGACCATCTTCATGATCACCTTGATTATCCTGAGAATCAGCTTGAGCTTGATCATCTTCATGATCACCTTGGATATCCAGAGAATTATCCTCAGTTTCATCTGAAGGATCATCAGAAGCAGACGCCAAACCGGACGGACAGAGAGGGAAAGAAACCCTTTGGAAGAAGGAAGAGAAAAGCCTTTGAGAGGTCTAGAAGAGTCCAGAGCAGTACGTATACTGGGAGGGATTTCAAGGGCCAGCATACACCATTGGACTGGGGAAAGCCAGAGGAATGGTGCTGCAGAGCTAGGAATCTCCAGACGCTACCTGTGAGGGAGACGGCTGCACGTGGAAGGGACCCTAAGACCCGTGCCAGAAGGTATGTGAAGAGAGATCCAGTGTCCAGGGATCTGGATTGGAAGGCTGGACATAAGAACTGGACTACATACTGGCCAGGCTATATAGAGAGGAACTCTAACAGCAATGGAAGCTCAGGTATGAACACTGATCTATGCCCTAGCTATAACCTTGAAAGACAGCAGGGAAATAAGTATTCTCCTGAAAGTGCTCCAGTGGGAGATTCATCTGTGCCAATCCATGATATTGAACCCATGCTTGTTGAAGAAGAGGGGTGATAGCAGATGAAGAATCTGTTTACATGGACTGCTCTCTGTCTAAACTCCTTTGGTGATTTTCTGTTATAAAATACAGCAACCATTACAAAGAAATACAGACTTGTTATTTAATCTACTCAGAAAAGCTCCTATGTAGGATTTCTGGCCACGCAGTAGAAAGCCAGCCAGCTAAGGGGTTTCAGCTGGATAACTGCTAGCAATTGAGCCTTACCTAATTGCTTGTGAGCTAGGAGAGAATCACTTCTGAATCTAGGTGGGAAGATACAAGAAGTTAACCTGAGAAGAACAGTTTTTTTTCTTTCTTTGTGGCTTTTGATTTGTTGTTTGATATATGCTAAGAGAACATTAGCTAATGCCTACAGAAAAGACCAGTTTGTACCAACCAGGTCTTATTTCTTTTGGCTTTGATTGCCTGACAAGTTTAAAGGTTGTTTTCCTGATCATTTTGTTCTTTTTCAAGTTTAACACTGAAAGCTAGTAACCTGATTTATGTGCTACCAAGCATATCTGTGTTGGGAGAAATAACCCCATAAATAAATATCTTATTGGCTTTACCCAAAAGCACAACTAATTATTGTGAGCAGCTGTGTCTGGTGTGAATGAACTGCATTGCCCACAATCCCTTGCAAATGATATAGATATATGCACTTGCCAAGACTGTGAAGATTCACACCCAGGCAGCCGTCTGACAAACTCCTACCCAGACTTTGATGACACCAGAAATCCATGTAGGATCCATGACATCTGGAGCTTACTCTGAAGCAAACCTCCACCGGTTCTGAGGTCACTTCATCTGGCATCTTGGAGCTAAGGAGTCCCATATGTGAAGACTACATTCCTGCTTATTCCTGGAGATAGTGTAGTTACTCACCTGTAACAGGTGTTCAGCAGGAATAGTCTTCACAACCCACCCCCCTTCCCTAGGAATTGTAGGTTTTCATTTACTCTCCTTTCTCAGCTGCAAACCTAACTGAAGAGAGGGATGTGGGAAGGCAGTCGCCCAGGTGCAGTGGGATGCTCCCAAAAGCTTTCCTGTTGGATGCTGGGGAGCATTCCCGCGTGGGCTCAGTCAGTACCGACATCACCCATATGTGAAGACTAAATTCCTGCTGTTCTTGGAGATCACCTGTTACAGGTGAGTAAGTACGCTGTACCACGTATTATTTATATGGAATGTTTTTTATTAAACTATTATTTCAGTTCCTTTTAAATATTTTTACATTTCATTATTTACTATTTTATAACAAATTCATTTATTCTGTTTTATTTTGAATTGTTTTATTGCACTGTCCTTTTGGATACTGATGTGTTTATTATCATTATATGATTGAACTGTTTGTTTATCTTTTACATGTATTAACCCCTTATACGTTCACATTTTGTATCCATTATATATATATGTCATTTGTTTTATACCCTTAAT